>JAGXEW010000404.1:0-128478 GCA_030684275.1 Acipenser oxyrinchus oxyrinchus
AGTGCTATTAAGTGATAACTACAGGGCTCATTAAGTGTACAAGGCGACACAGTCTTCTGAGAGGGACCGTTTTCTGCAAGTACACTAGATGCATCCTCTAGTTGTAATACGGCATGTGTTGTAATAATATTAATAATATTACTGAATAACCAGATGCACCTGTCTCACAGATTCCCAGAACATCTGCTGGAACCTCTCTTCTTTATGATTAGTGATTATTAATCATTGAAAATGTTTTAAGCCAATGCTTCAGAAACAGCTTCTCATCCAGGAGCATCTAATCTACGCCTAAATCTAATCCTAACCTTGAATCAAAATGTAACCCCAAAACCTTCAAAGTGATTATCTTCAATCCCCAGCAGTACGATTGAAAGAGGACTGGTGGGTCGCAGGATATGAATTTGCAAGACAGTTGCCCACAGGATATTTAGGACTCTACAAGACAGGGTTAACAAGGATTGCTGGGCTTGTTATAGCAGCGAGGAACTTGGAACAGGTTTGAAGATCCGAATATGCAATTTCATGGGAGGGGCAGCGGTGAGATGGTATATGTTTAACGATAGTCAGTGACGTTAGTCTTTAAATGAATAACCTGCTGTGTATGTATAGCGACAGCCTTGCCAAAATGATGAAATCATGATATAAGGTGCTATACAGAAGGTGTGGCACACAGGAGTGGCTGATTTCTGCATCCACGTTTTTCCAGAGGTATTTTCCTCCCATAATCATGTCTTAACTAAAGTCTGGGCTCAGTAAGGGCCCTAAGAGGTACCATATGCTTCATGTCATGGTCTGAGCTCTTCCTATGTTATTTATTAACCTTGATTTATCTTTAAAGTTCTGTTGCTATTAAATCTGTATTTTACTGGGAAGACCCAGATTAATATGTATATTTCTTATTTGTTTTACACAGCTCTTACACAGCTTGTAGAGGTCTAGAGGATCACATGACATGTGCAAGTGACATCATGCATTTGCATACATTACACACAGTATAGCTTAAATAATTACATTTCAGGTTATGACAGGTACATAACTTAATACAATATTATAAATGTTACTTAGCAGCCATTTGTGTAGGTGTGATATTATTCATACATTAAAATAAAATCGTGCAAGTACTTGCAAAATAGAGTCATTCCAAAGTTATTTCCACACCACCCTCATTCTTTGTCTTTGTGGGGCCCAACTGTAATAAAAGTTTCAAAAGATTTAAATAAATCATCGTGCAGGAGGTACACCCGTGGGCACGGGTCCCATGTAAAAAGTGTATTTGCTGTGAATTCCATGAACATCCATTTCTGCAAGGATGCCTGGTAAAATGCACAAAGTTCACCAAAACATGCAGACTATATTAATGATCTAAACAGCATCAGAACTCATTACCTCTGCCTTAAAAGAATAAGCCTCATTTCAAACCTTATTTCATTGTACGATGTTCGAAATCTCAGATTAAAAATAATGCGAGATCAACGTGCATTGAAACCTTGTGATTGCCATTCTCTTCATTCACAGTCGTGTTTTCTGAATGCAATAACGGCACATCATTTTTAAGAGTGACAATGGGTTATTATCAGTGGGTAAATCAATCACCTGGAGGAAAAAGCTTGATTAACGCAGTTAAGCAGTGACGTAATTTAGATCTGCCACTGATTACCTTATTAAATTAGACGCCCGCAAAGATGACACAATTGTAAGCCTATTATACTAATTAATGCTAAAGAGCAATTTAGAAGTAGTCGTGCAAGCAACCTTAAGCACCTTTTCTTTTATTGGTGCTTACGATTTATGAAGTATTACACGGTTTTAACATGAGGCTTTCAAAGGCTAAGATGACATGTAGGAATGAAACATAATGGCTATCTGATTGAGAACGTGTCAATGGTTTGAAGTGTATCTAAATGCAGCACCTGAAATAGTCATTGAGTGGCATGAATATCGCTACAAAAAGGATATTGCTGCTCTCGAAAGACTGAAAGAATAACGACCAGAATTATTCTGGGTTTAATAGGCATGTCATATGCAGACAAGCTTAAAGAATTGAATCTATTCAGTCTTGAACAAAGAAGGCGATCTGATTCCAGCATTCAGAATTCTAAACGGTATTGACAATGTCGACCCAAGGGGTCGCAAATGGAGATTAGATAAAGGGGCGTTCAGAACAGAAAATAGGAGGCACTTTTTTACACAGAGAATTCTGAGGATCTGGAACCAACTCCCCTGTAATGTTGTTGAAGCTGACACCCTGGGATCATTCAGGAAGCTGTTTGATGAGATTCTGGGATCAATAAGCTACTAACAACCAAACGAGTAAGATGGGCCGAATGGCATCCTCTCGTTTGTAAACTTTCTTATGTTCTTATGTTCTTATGTATTTAGCCCTGTTTTTATGGAGGGGCGGAGGATGACTGTTAGTTTGAAGGGACAATGCAAATAAAATAATCTCAGGGACCTTGGAGTCTATTCAATTGCTCTATCGCTGGTAGATCAAAATACTGCCACTGAGATAATATTAACAGTGCATGCATGTCTGTGCATTTCAATATTGGAAATAGCAGGGGGAGTCTTTTTAGTGATTTAAAGGAGGGCAGTGTTTAGACCAGATGAATACATCCCCTTGTATTTTGTGTTGCTGTGCACAAGGTTGAGGTTGAATGTTTGCTCCCAGTTTAACATGGGGAAAGTGAGAAGTGCTGCACAAGCTCACTCGTGAATGCTGTTCCTCCTCAGTGTTCAGCTAACCCAACAACGCAGCCAGTGATGTGAAGAGAGTTCGGGTTTATGTATTTCACAGACTGGGCAGATTCACATGGCTTCATAATGTTTAAGCAAATTTAGGTTCAACAGACTACTTTTATCAACGCATTAGAATTTCTGTGGAATGTCAAATTCAAGGGATGGATTCCAAGCCAAAGCAATATGTGAGGATTTAATTCAAAATAAACATCAGAAAGGTGACAAGGAACCACCCATGTCAGTACTAGGCTGTGTGTTGCAATGTACATACCCCCAATGCATACATGTATTTGTAAGGCATGTTAAAACGTGCATTAGTCTTAATTGGTCTTAATTCACCATCATTTAACATAATTATGTTGGGTTTTTTTTAAATTGTATATGCAAGTGCTTTTTGTTTTTTTCAAAAAATATTAAAAGATAGTAACGCTAAGGAGTCAACTCCCCTGCAACCTAAATATAATCTACAACTTGTATGAGAAACATTTATTTTCACCTGCCACAGTGGAGCAGCAGCTGATGTGTCTATAACAGAGAAAACAAACTGCTGCAGTTAAATAGATGTCCAGGTGAGCAATTATGCCCTCTGTATTTAAAATGATATTTATAAAGCAAAATAATATGTGTGGAATTGGGTTATAACAGAGAGCTTTTAGTATTGTAGTTTTATATTGGAAATTGCAGCTGTTATAATTTTAAAGTGCTTGCTACTTCTGTGTAGTTACACATACTGTGCATTAATTATAATGTATAATAATGAAATAGTATGCAAAGTGTTTAATCATAACATAAACATAGAGCTTGCTGAAAAAATAAAATCGGATAGTTAAATCAATTCAATGCCGTGTACGATTCCTGCTATAAACCCGTCGGTGGGCATACATTTGTCCGGCTCATTGCTGCAGCAAACTGCCATTGTGGGGCTGTGGGAGCCTGCGGCTTCAGGCCATCGCTGATTGGTCAACTCTGAGGGTGTGTTCTTCGAGAAGGTTGGATTTTCTAACTGGATGGGGCTGGAGAGACATTCCTTTCAGAAAATAAAGCATTCACTATCACAACCCAGTCACTGCAAATAAAGGGGACCCGTTCCTAACAAAGAGAAAGCTTTGCATTCCAACTTCAGTGTTTACCTTGCCGTGGTTATGCGGCAGTGTAAGTAGACACCATGTGTGCTGAACACCACAGTATCTGTTTGGATTACTGAGAGACATGTTTAGGTAACAGAACCACCACTAAATGTGAATGTGTTAGCAGTGGGTTACAGTGATACAGTACTGCTGAGTTCGTTTTTGTGTAATTTACACACCTAATAAATACATTCTGGATCGCCCAAAAAGGATAGCGTGTATTTGTGATTTGGACAAGATTGTGATTAGGAGTTGTAGCCTACAATACTGTAGTTAATTCTCTTTGTTTGTCAATATGAATATGAGTGGACACAAAGTACTGTTATGCAAACTTACTGGTGTGTGTTCTATTAGTGTCATTATTCCGAAACAGATAGTTCAATGTTATATATTTCCCTTACAAAAAAAGTACTATACTGCAAGTATACCTGTGCTAAAATAGTTTTGGTATATTATAAGAACTATTATACTATCCTATTTTAGCACAAGTATACTTTAAAACATGGGGGTATAGCAAGATAAATGTACATATTCTGTACTTGTCTTGATCTCGATTTACTACATAACCTTATGATTTATTTTGTTATGTATAATTAACTCTGTTTACTGCAACTCATCTGAAGGCAAAAAGTGTCTGTTTGTATCACAATGACATTTGTGACGTCAACAACTTTATGTGAACAGGTGTTCAAAATGAACAGAACAGCCATTGCAATGATTGCCCCATCAATGACGTTACTTTTGTCAATATGTTACTCTAACGTCAGCTATGTTACGTGCAAATATAATATTCCACAATGTCTTATTTTATGGTTTATAATAACATAACTTGCTTTGTTGATTGACAAAAGGGAAGAGAAAATGACCCATCCCAAATATTATGTGGAAAATATGCTGATACCTAACACTTTTCTATAAAAATGTAAGTGCTTCAAAGTGCAATTTCTAGATTCTACAATGTTATTTAAACGAAAAGTGAGTTCTTTGACAGCAGTTATTTTATATTTCAAGAACTGAATTTCGGCACATGGTAACTGTCTAAAACTGTCTGTTTTCAAATGCAAATACCCTGAACACTGTCAAATTGTTACTTATATATCCTTAACATAGTTGACGCAAAATATAGTTTAGAGCGGGATTTGTGGCTTGTTATTCACAGTTATTAGATTGTATTACCCTTAACATAATGAACACTTTGCAGGGAGAAAGCTATTTTTATACCCTGTCCTGTAGTGAATGGGATGTAGTGTTATGCATTGACTGGTCATGGAGTGCCCTGCTTGGCCCGCTCTTGGTGTCACATGATGTCTGAATGCTGTATTCTCGTATTTGTGGGGCGATGTGTTGAGAGGAACAGCTGCGATTCCAAAGAGGTGGGTGACGGATGTAACTCATGCCAAGAATGGCAGCGGTGCCCCTTTTGTTGCGAACTTGGCAACACTGACTATTACAGTACAATGAATAGAACAGATGATGTACCTTTTTCACAAACATTTTCTGTTTCATAAAGAATAACAAACGATCGTCCCTTTAGACTGCAGACCACACACACACACACACATAGGCGCAGATTCGGGGGCGAGTGGGTCAAGTCCCACCCACTCTTAGTAGTGGGGGTACATGGATCCAGTCCCCACCCCTTTCACCACTCTAACAATATTTTCAAACGGTTTTATGATTAAAATGGTTGTTTTGTTGGGACGGAACGCACCAGATTTTCCACCCTCCTTATTTTACACAATGAACTAGTCCGAGCCTGTGACCCTGACACGCATCATTGCTTGCACACGTGCCATTGATAAAATTGATGCCTACAATAATGTTTTTAATTTTAGAAATGGAAACTCGATTCCAGAAGTTAGTGAGTTAGGATTTTTTTGTTTGTTTTGTTTTGTATAAAACAGTATAAGGGCTAATCTTTATGCACAGATTATTTTGGGAAAATTAATGCAGCTTCAGTGCCAAAAACGCTTTGACATGAGTGTGTATAATTAAGGGAGGGTGTAAAACGCAAAGTGAAAATAAAATTGAGCTAGAAAAATGTTTTGATGAAACGTAGTTTATCGTTTTCGAAGGTCATCTCTGAGACGAGTGTAATTTTGACCCGATACACAACTTGTTTCCAATTTGTATTATCTAGCTAGCTACAACACATATGAAACCTATGCATAGATAGTGGTGATAAACAGTTTAATAACGAACTCTAAATCAGAGTAGATGTATTTATTTTAATAGAGGGTCGGCTATATTGACTACTTATTGGAAACCTGCTGCTGCAGATGCAACAAATGAACAAGTTGGTAGCAAATAAATTTAAGCATCGTTTTGCTGCAAAACCCAAAACAGCCTGCGCTATTTACCAATATATATTGATTTTTAGCAATAAAACATTGTGTTTTCAAACCGACTGGTTCAGACGATACCCCTGGTTTAAGGGTGTGCTTTTTCTATGCAAACGCGTGATAAATGAAACTAATATGTAGTTAATTGTCGTTAAGGCAACAAGTGTGTGTGTGTGTTGGCAGGGCTGACATTACAGGGTTTAACATTAGTTTATAAGAATTTGTCGTTACGTCATGCCTTATTTTCATAAATTGTCACACGGTTCGTCACCCTCACTTTACAGTAGATATCGGCGCAGCGCACACACACACATTATAAACTACACAAAAAGAAAAAAGGCATGTCCCCTCTATTGTATTTTTTTCTTCATTATTATTCCAGATTGTGTCCTGTACCTCCGAGCAGTTTCCAGATGAAGAGCATTGTCCGGTGGATATGACTAGAGTAATTTTGCTGTGAGATTGCATCATCTTCAGATTAGGTACTATAGTCGTGCACATCCATTGAGCAGATAAACCAGTGAATGCGAATCTAGACTTCTGACATGTGTGTGATCAGGATTCTATAAAATACATCACCAGCCTGGAGATCCCAAGGTCCAAGGGGCATTTAGAGAATATATTTCCTATAGGGGTTAAACGTTTAATTTAATTCCTCATCTGAAGAGCAGTGTTACACATTTGGCAGCAAGGTGGTACTGTATATACAGCTGTGGCCAAAAGTTTTGCATTACCTATAATTCTATATATATATATATATATATATATATATATATATATATATATATATATATATATATATATATATATATATATGGATGAAGGCTATATTTGAATCCTGAGCCATTCGAAAAAAAGACATGATACCAATACCACCGTAGTGACATTAGATGTCGGGTTTCTGTGACAATTTAAGACGTCACAGAAACCCTAGATGGAATTATTTAACTCACCGAAGCACATCTATCTCTCTCTCTCTCTCTCTCTCTCTCTCTCTCTCTCTCTCTCTCTCTCTCTCTCTCTCACACGCTGATACTGTACCAGCTTACTATTTACCAACACTGCATATGCATTGACAAGTGAATGGAAATTACAAGGTTAATGAAACCCAGCACTGGAGAAGTAAAAAACAATTTTAAAACCCCACAAACTGACTGACTTTCAAATAGTCACACGCCATGCCCTACAGGAATGTGATGGGAACTAGTACATTGTACAACTACTTCCAACAATACAAGTCACTCCGCTTAATAATGCTAAGGCATATTTTTTTTCAATTTTTGTTTTCTAAAGTTCACTGTTTCCTTATAAAGGCTGCATCGCAACGAGACTTTTACAATGAGCAACAAATCATAGGGAAGGGTTGTTGCGCATTGAAGTGGAGTCTTCGTGTTAATGAAATATTGTTGTGTGTATAAGCAAATGTATATGTACTATACATCATAAAACATTATTGGACAATCAAATTACCAAACAAAGAAGTCTTGTATACAAACATTTGTAAAAAGTTCACCGCCCTCTGACCATAGTTGAGAAAGTTTGGTCTGTAAGTATCTTGGGACAGGAGAACTTTCAGATCAGCCACGCCCCTCAAACTTGGATAGGGATGCTTCTGTTTGTGATTGGTCAGGAGCCCCGAATGACAACACCTGCTTTACTCCTTCATTCAAACTGACACCAGAGCTTTGGAAATATAGGCAGCATTTCTTACAGTTCCAGTCACTTTTCAGCAATACATTGAACAGCGACCACTTCACAGCTGGCTAATGTAAGCAGTGGTAAATTAAACCTACGCATAATAATAATAATAATAATAATAATAATAATAATAATAATAATAATAATAATAATAATAATAATTAAAATCTGCTAGTTTTAAATCTAAACTATGCAAGCAGAAATGTTGGTTACATTAGCAACAATCCTGCTGATTTTCCCAGTCATTGATCAAGTGGCGGCGATGGATGTTACAGATCTTCCAGATAACCAGCAAGACAGGGAAAATTGTCCAGCCAACAAAAGGACGCCTTTCTCTGCAGAATACAGGTAAGGCTGCGGCAATTTACCATTGGTGCGGCTCAAATGTGTGAGTGTAGCGCGTGGCTCACTCGGGTTTAATATTATAAACGATAGGCTGCCAGGGACATAAGATGCTGGTGGAAGTATTGTATGCGCTTACACGTGTTTTGCAGAGAGCAAATTGATGTTTTCTAATAGCTTTGTGTCGCTTTAAAAATGCTAAATATTGTACAACATATTTGCATAGGCCACGTTTAAACAAATAGTAATAAAAGAAAATCGATGCCTTGTAAATACACGAGGAAAGCCGTTCAGTATCCCTGTAAACTAATAATAGCACAGGCTACGGTTACGGTTGCTTATCTTAAAGGCACAGTAATCTTTTTAAAATACATCTAAACTCTCCCAAATAACCATGGTACTAGTTATTAAGCCAGTATTAAAAAGAAATATCAATAATGACGAATATCTGATGTATTAACTATTAGTTTGTCAACCATTCAGTTGATTGTATAGATGGCTGAATCTGCAGACTACAGTTCATCCGCAATACCCAACATAAGGGCAAAGTATTACAAGTTTAAAATCTCTGAAAGTGGGCATCAGTATATACAGTTTAAAATCTTTTGTATCCCTTTTGTATTGTCTATAGAGATCCTCCTTGGCTTACCAACTGGAGCTGTTCCAAAACCCACAGAATCCATTTGTGAACAAATGAATTAGGATTTAACCATTCGCGTTCCGTCTCCAAACCCTTCCAAAACGAGCCGAACTGCACGATTGCTCATTAGAGACTCTTCCCACATGTGAATTACAACACTGTGCAATTCACAGCACGTTGGGACCAGCTCGTGCGATCCAAGCACATTCCCGTTCAAATGCCAACACAAGCAAAGCGGCTCAGTTTCCAGCACAGAAGAAATTAAAGCTAACCTCTATACTCTCTTTCATAGAGGACCGTTTTGTTGATTAGAAGGATTTTTTAATCCAGAAGCCAGCCCAGAAATCCTAATTTTCTTTGGCTGATATTTTACTCTACTCCTGTCTGTAAAAATATATATTTATAACCTAAAACAAAATCATTATTTTAAACGATTGTGAAATATCTAAATACGTTTGTTCGGTTTTTTTTTTTTCTGGAGATTATTTTAGGCAAATTGGCTGTTTCTTCACCAGGCTCAGAATGAATATTTTTGCGCACAATAAAAACTATAACCTTTTTTTTTTTTTTACAGCTGTTTTTTTTTGTCAAGTTTGGTTTATTTATTATTGTATTTATATAAAATGTAATAAAATCGTAAATTCATATTTACAAATACAAGCACCCTGTCATCCGGTCGCGATTTACCCGATTAGCTCTCTTTCAACGATTTACAATCAATTTCCCAAGTCCTTAATCTGAATTTACCTGTGGTCTTGTATTTACAAGTTCTTACAATGTTTCTCTTACGGCAGTTCATGTCAGCCGTACACTATCATGGAAAACTGAAAAGTTCATGTCAGCCGTACACTATCAATGGAAATGTATTGCATTCCTTGTTCGTTTCTTTATATCAGTTCAAAATACATGTCATCTACAGAAATGTACAATTAAATAAGTTGCGTAATATTTTTGAAACGTTTCGCTATATATAATCAATTTAAGCCGTATATCTGTACTGTAGAACAGTAGTAAAGTATACTGATCCAAGTGTTGTCATGTGCTATTTTACCACAGTTACAACGGTAGGCTGCAGCAGAGTAGAGTACACACAGCATTTCATATATGATCTTTTCTCACGCCTTCATCTCTATCCGACCAACCGTGTTTCTGAAATTAGTGGTAAAGTAGTATCGGTATTGAGCTGCAACAGCACTCAAGGGCCTTGGACGTCATAGTGTTGAAAAAACACAGCGAAGCAAAGTCGTTATAAAAGTGAACAAAATGTGTGTCACGCAAAATATGTTGAGTCACATGAAATAGAAGGGTATAGATTCTGAAGTTACATTCCAATTCATATATGTTTGAATTTAGTTATGTTACTTACACAGTGCTATATCATGCTGAATATAAATTACCTTCTGGCTCTGGGGTTGGGATAATCTGTTGATGTGCTCAGATATAATCACGGATAAATAACTAGGTAAGTGCCTTGTTATAGGAATAAAACTGTCTGACTTTACAATACATGGTGGCAGTCTAATCCAAGTTCATGATATGAATCCCACAAGTCCACAAATGAACAGCCTTACGTGAAAGGTATGAGTTTGAATGTATTGGTGTGTATCGAATTGCAACCCTCCTGTCCTTCTTTCTAGCTGAGATACAACACTGCCTGGTCAGTGCTGGCGACGTTGGATGTATGCGTTTTTGAGTGTTTTGAAAACAACTCCTGCGAAATCCAAGGGCTGCATGAGATATGCATGAATTTTCTCCACAATGCAGGAAAGTTTGATGCACAGGTAAGCATTTATTACTTTGTTTAGATGTTATTACGGAGAATTGATAATTGCATGGCACAGACCACAAAGTATACATTGTAATAAGATCAAAGCGAATGCGTTTCATACAGCAGCTACGGTTGGGTGCAGTATAAGCTATGCCAAGTATCAAAGCAGAAAAAAAAAACATGATGCTCAACTTTTGTGCATATTCATTGATTCCTTTTAAGGTGTCACTGTTCTCTGCAGCTGTCATCTTCCCAATCAGTTGCTAGCTGCTACTGGACCACATCTGTGCCGCTTAGGTGGCTTGAAACAGTGGTCTTTGTTTTTCTGGTTGTAGCTTGCAGCTGTAGCGTTCTGTCTATCTAACAACTGAATGTTATATGTTTTATACACTGCAGAGTTTTGTGCTTCTAGCAGTCAATAAAGACCCTGCTCTCATATCCGCTTAGCACCTCCAGCAGTTCACAGTACAGCTTGTTTCATCAGGAATGCTGGGTATCATGAGCCTTCCAGTGCACCTTTCAAGCCATAGGGAGGCTGCCAAGCTATGCCAAGTGAGAACATAGTGAAAATCTTTGCTGTTGATAAAAATGGAAAGTATGAATTGAATTGCATTATTTTTTTTATCTTCCCAGGGTAAGTCATTTATCAAAGACACGCTCAAATGCATGGCTCATGGTCTGAGACACAAATTTAGCTGCATCAGCCGCAAGTGCCTGGCTATCAAGGAGATGGTGGTTCAGTTGCAGAAA
The DNA here is from genome assembly GCA_030684275.1 of Acipenser oxyrinchus oxyrinchus. Taxonomy (NCBI): domain Eukaryota; kingdom Metazoa; phylum Chordata; class Actinopteri; order Acipenseriformes; family Acipenseridae; genus Acipenser; species Acipenser oxyrinchus. The sequence goes on from JAGXEW010000404.1 coordinate 11,404, forward strand.
GAGTGCTACCTCAAGCATAACCTGTGCTCTGCAGCGAAGGAGAACGTCATTGTCATGGTCGAGATGATCCACTTTCAAGACCTCATTCTGAAGGGGTAGGCTTCTGACTTACCTCTTGAATGTTTAGAATACAAGTGAGCATGTTGGTAAATCCGTAGTCCTTGAGCAGCCACGTAAGCAGGCATGACTGTGTCTATATTCCAGCTCTGATTTTCAGTTCTCTTTGTGAAATGAATACCAGTAAAGAAAATAATGAGCTGAAACAGAAAGGCAGCTGTTATCAAAGTGAAATCAGGTTGAGCACCCCATCTGAATACAGGGCTTTCATTACAACACGTTCTGTCTCATTGGCTGGCAGCACCATTTATTCATTGCTGAATTCTTTAAATACCTATACCTTTTCTGCCATAACTATGATAACTATTCATGCATTAACCTGGTGGTTTTGACATTTGTAGCACAAGTTATTGAGAGTATTAGAATCTCTGGGTATAGGACAGTGTCTGTATTTCACTTTCACATTTTGACATGTGCATACTGTATATAGGTCATGGTGATTTACTTTTTCATGACATTAATAGCTCTAATTTTGTATTTTACAGACAGAACAGAGATGCATTATGCTGTTTTAAAATAGCAGTATGGCACCCACTGGTATTGCACCTACATCATTTTCAGAACTATCTAGGTTCAGAGTCACACCGCAACTCAATTAGTCTTCAACTCAAAGTAGACATGCGAGGAAAATAAATGTCACAGTTACTGCTGTAATTGAATTTGTAAGGAAAACACCCTCAAGACATTCAAAACAACCCAAGCGAATGAAGTTAGTTAATTTCCTTCAAAAGAAGACATGGGATAACTGCCGCATGTCTGGAACATATCTCCAGAAACCTAACAGCTTGTAGAAGTTGACTGAGGTGTTTGTTCTCCAGATGTGTTGCGTTGAAGTAACACTTCAAGTTAAATAAACTTCAAGGAGGACTTACAGTTAAACCTCTACTACAGCCTAGGGTGCCACTCAGCAGAGACTGAATTCAGAGAGAATTGAATTTCAGACATACAATCACAGCTGCATTTCTTGATAATGTAAAACTATAAGGTCTGGTTGCTGGTTGAGAACTAGGGTGTGGTTTCTGTTTCTTGGTATGCAGAGTGTTAAGTGGCAAGTGTATGTGGAGGGCTATTGGGAGTTCTGGACTGGTCAAAAGCATCCTATAACCATAGGCCTATTTCATTCAAAGGGTAGACCACACCATTACCCACAGTTATTTATATTATATTGATGTTTATTTTCATCTCACTCCAAAAGAGACACTTCCAGAAACAGGACCACACTCCACGTTTAGGCCACCAAGCATTCCTTCAGAGTGTGGTCTCTTGTTTGAATGATTAAGACCTTGCTCCTATGATATCATTAAAGTTTGGTCAGTGGATCTATCTTGGTTTTTTACTCGTAAGCTTGTTTTATTAATGACTGTTGTAGACTGCCCAGTTAGTCAAAAATAATTCACAATGCCAACATTCACCTGGAAAGGCCTCTAGCTATAATACTTTTTTTTATTATTATTTAATCAATGCATTAATGATGTCTGCAATAAATAGCACACAGTCTTCTGTACAGAAGACAGTTTCTTCCCTTACTTTAATTTGACGGGGTGCCAGGTTTCTTTAGCGTAATACGGTACTTCCGCTTATTCATTTAAATTCTGAAAGAATGTTCACACATGCAAGACCCATGCGTTCGCTTAGCACTGATAAGTCTTCAACACTGCAACAAGCTTGTAACATATTTTGTAATTACAGTGCATGTGTTGGATTGATTACGGTCACTGAAAACGAGGTGTTACGAGATCATTCAATGTGTGTTCCTTTCTTAATTGCAGGCCTTACGTGGAGCTGGTGAACATCCTGCTGAGCTGTGGGGAGGAGGTGAAGGAGGCCATCACCTGGAGTGTGCGTGTCCAGTGTGAGCAGAACTGGGCGCTCTGTGTGACAGCTTGGGCTTCTGTGCTCAGCAAGCAGGAGAGCAGACTGCAGCAACCAGGGCCCCGAGAAGAGGCACGGAGAAGGTAGCAATAAGAGCAGCAGTAGAGACCCCGCTGACACGAGCCATCCGCACCCTGAACCCGAAAGCGAGACCACACCAGGACCTCCAGAGGAGACAAAGAGAAAGGCAGCAAGGTCCACCCAACGCCACACCCGAAGTTCGGGTCCAGCAGTCAGAGTTCAAGACGCCTCAGCGGGAAACCGACAACGCAGATGAAGAAGACCCTTTAACGACAGACATCAGGAGGTGAAGGAGAGAGACGACTCCACCAGAACTTTTCAGCATTTTTTTTTTTTTTTTTTAAACACAGATTTCCCATCAACGGACATTCCAAAATCATACACCAGAAAGCTTAGGTTATGTGTGGTGCAGAGCGCTATGATGGCCTGATTATTCTCAATCCATTTCCAGATACTGTATTCTCTTTTCTTTAAAATCATATAACATCTTTCTATTATTATAATATTATGATTATGATTATTATTGTTATTATTATTATTGTTGTTGTTATTATTTATTTCCTTCTTTACCTTTACATTTTTTTGAAACTATATCTATCCAAGCATTCATAGAGCTTTGGTTAATAATGCTGCTTATAGTTAAAAGTTTCTTTAGAATAGTGCAGGTTTGTCAGTAGATGTGTGTCATATATTTTATGTCAGTATATAACTTGAGATCTGTTTGTATATTAATTATATACTTGATTGAATACCAACTTGCACTGGTTTTTAGTCCTGTTTTGGCACATATAACATACAGTGCACAAGGGTACTGGCATAAATAAGGAGACTCAATTAAACAAAATTGATTTTTTGCCAGAGGAAGAGTTTGAAAATAGTTCAGTACAATAGTTCTATGCTGGCATTCCCCCCCTCCTTATGTCGCTGTCTGATATTAACATGATCAGTTGCAAACAATACATAATTATCAAATGTCATTGAAACCAACCAGTTTTTTGTTTTAATGTTATATTTATTTATTTTGTTTGGCATTTCAAATTCAGGGAAATAATCGTCAAAAGGTATACCATAACTACACACATATTCCATATTACTTTACTTGAAACATTTTTTTCTTTTATTAAAACAAGGTTGTTTTTGTATTATTGGTAGCACCCCACACCCCCTGTCCCAACTAAACCAGAATAAAGTGTCTCTAGCGGTATTTACTGTTCAATACCGGCAAAGTAAAGTAACCTATGGATCAGCTTCTGGAATTAGGCTATGCCTTCAGGAGGCACTTCATGAGTTCTGTAATTCAAAATGTAATATTTACCAAGGCCATTCCTGGAATTCCACTGGGAGACGGCAGGAATGTGCTTCTGCTGACACTTACTGGTATTCTTATGGTCGTTCCAATTTTCTTCCTGTTTTCTGCTTTTATATAAGTTTGCTATTTTGTAAAGCCAGGCATTTAACCAAGCAACTACAAAAAAAAAAAAAAAAAAAAATCAGGGTTTTGTGGGTATTTTTGTATGTGACAACTTTTGTGCTGAAGGTTTATGTGTTTGTCTACTGATTCCATTTATTATCTATATTGTAAATATGTATAATTTCTATTTATTGCAGTTTCTTTTGTCCATTATATAAGTTGTTGGATTTGCGCTTATCCCATCATATTCCATTACCTGTGTTGTATATATTAATACCACTAGTGAGTTTGTTAAGTCTAATTTAATATAATTTTATACAATTCCATAATGTTATTGACAGTGGTGTTATGCATTATTTATTAAACTCTTTCTTTATGTCTAACCAGCTTTAGTAGTTTGTTTAATTTGTACTTGTATTGAATTAGCAACATACATTTCTGTATCTTATTTAGATCTGGACAGGGTAGAATATACATATACATTCTACAGTTTTTGCACCTTGGATGCTGTATATAATTGGTCTTTATTGACAAAATCCAGTGATTTTTTTTTATTGGTTTGTGACCAGTATTACAGAGTTACTAGTATAGTATACCGTAAAGAAAAATTAAAAACTACCAAAGAATGTATAAGCTGGATGTTATTCCAAAGCACATTCTATTGGAAAGCATGTGAATGCTACTGCAGGTAACATGAATTTGCAGTTTAATGCACAGAAAAGATCTGCAAAGTGAAATCTTGTGCAGCTGAAGTACCTTCTTAATGATTGGACCCTCCAGGCCAGTCTGACACAATGAGGGGCTCTCTGTGCAGGTCTGACGTGTGAGATCAAATGCTCTCAACCACATCCCTGGTGCACATGAACACACATAAAGCAGTCACAGACTGCCATGAATTCAGCCAGACTGGCACTCTGCATAGAGTACAGGTGTGCTCAGAACATACACTACAAACTATATATATATATATATATATATATATATATATATATATATATATATATATATATATATATATATATGAGATGTAATAACCCTGTAAAAGTAAAGAGTAGAGGCACTGGGAACCAGAACAGCGATGACATCACCTGGCCTGGGCTGTGGGAGATATTGTTCTGTAAATTGTGCTGCTGGATCTTTAACTCAAGAGCATCAGCCTAAGTTCAACGTATCTTGCAAGAGGTAATAACAGTTCCCAGCCTCTACTGTAGTATCACCAATACAATGCATAAGCATGCAGAATGCAATTAACAATGTCAATAATGTACTGCATTGCTTGTCTTATGATTACATTGTTTGGAAACTGCTTGTCCAGCTTTGCTTTATGTGCCCGAGCTATCAAACTGCAAACTATTGATTCCCCATGTCCTGAAACTACTCTGGTCTTCAAAAAGATTTGGAAGAAAATGTCAACTCATGACTTTTGACCTTGCAGTTTGTATGCTTGCAGGGAACCGAAGGGTAACTGTTCCAGACACTGTGTTTGTTTAAATAGAAGCAAAGGACACGATTTAAGTCCTATTTATTTTTTTTATTTTTTATATATGTTTGTAAAAATGTGACGCCTATTAATGCAGTGCTCATTAGAAGTGCGGGCTATGGGACAATGCTATTGGCTACTGGTGTGTTTGAAGATATGCTCCTCAACTCTGTCAGTACACCTCAATCAGCCCTGTGCTTTTCACAAGCAAAGACAGATAAATGTGCTCAATTGTGTGGGGTGGTTTTGTTATGGTGGATGACTTAAGACTTGATGTGCCGAATTGTGGCACAGTTTTGTTATGTCATTAGAGGCTTCCCTTCAATCTAATCAGAACCATTATTAAAACAGACTCAAAGAGTATACTTACTGTAAATGTGCAAATATCTCTCACAATGATGTCATATGCCAATAGAACATCTCTCTGACACTCCAATCTGATGAATCATCCACAGGTTGCAGGGTGACAGGTTGTCGGCAAACATGGATATATGACCATTTAATATAGGTTATTCAGACCAATATCAGTAGTAAATTCACAGAGTGTAAAAGCTTGATTTGTGTGAATGATTGTCCCCAGTCTCCGGGGCACTGGACAGGTAATGCTGATAGAAACAAGAGCTGTGGCGACCTCTAGTGCTGACACTCAGTAATAGCAGCAGGTTTCTTTGAAAATAACAAGTGCTGTATATTCTGCAGTGTTATTAAATGTCATATTATTATTATTATTATTATTATTATTGAATCACAAAGATATTAAAGGTTCACAAAGACAAAAAGGAATTGGTTATTCTCTTATTCACTGTGTGCTAACTGAGGAAGCTTGTGCTGTCTTCCCGAAGCATCAAAGGTACAGTAGATGCAAAGGGTTTTGGTGTATGCATGTACTGATACAGACTACTGACGTACATCTGAAGAGAATTATTGCTTTAACTAACAGTCCAATAAGATTGGGTTTTGAGGAAACATATAGATCTAGCTTTGGTCGTCGGTGACATTTGTTTTTCCGAGTCTGAACAGCCCAAACATCAGCTAAATTATCTCATAGACAAAACTAGTGACGCAGGCAAAAAGCTTCAATCGGGCTGATTATCCAACTGGGGAACACTTTCTCCTTGAACCTTTAAATATATTGAGTGATTAAACACTGTACAGTAACATTCGTCTGGTCTGCAGGCACAGCAGTTGAATAAGAGTGTGAAAGCCTGGGTTAGGTTTGAACTCTTACGGCTATGCAATTACAATGCTTGAAAGTCTCAGTTTGGTCCTCTCTCAAAAGGCAAGAGCACCAATTCCAATTGTTCCATAGAATGCATCAATTTATGTTTCCCCAAAGATTCTTTTGCACAGCTTGATCATTGAAGGTTGTATAAACGTGTCAGCTTACCATTTGTACCAGTGCAAACTTTGCACCATGTTATCATAAAATAAAAGCCTAGCTAATATGAACATTCAGTCTGATAATGTCCCACTGTTTTTAAAAGGTGGTCTCCATGTCTATATCAGTTAACCCCAATCATTTGTACAAGTACTGGAAGGATTTGCTCAAAGTTGGCTGCTGTGTTATGGGATTAGCACATATGAGCTACAGCTGGGATGTGTGTATAAATAAGGAAAGGTGGGAGTCTGTTTGACTTCATAAAGACGTGGGCAAGATAGACAGAGATTGAAAACCCGAAATGGTTTTAATTTCTCTAGCTTATCTATATACCTAAGTTGCCAAAACACACACACACACACAAACAACAGTCATATGATAAACACACAGCCCACGGTAACCAGTAATGTTAAACACATGTGAAGTGGTTCTGGTTCTGTGCAGTGCTGGAGTACTGTAATTCGCTTGACATGTTTTTCATAAAGAATCAAATGATTACAACAGGCACTGTAAAGGTATCTCAAATACAGGCCAGTGGTCTCAAGTGAATGGAAATCTGGCAGGGAATAAGCAGAGGGGTTAGCAGAAGTGTTTTCTTTTAAAGCAGTCACTTCTAAGAACTCCAGTGTCCTTGGACTGGACGAGCTGGTTAGTGTGTGAGGCAGTAGAGCTCAGGGAATACTCTCAGAAAATGAGAATGAGGGTAAAAGAAAGACCAAAAACATTTGTTCGGTTGTTATCACATTTTCAGGAGCTCAACAGGCAAAAAAAATAGGATTCAATTTTAAATGACAATACAAAAAAAAAAAAATGGTGCTACAGATAGCTGTTTTTAATGCAGTTTTATAGTCACACACAGTTGTCATAGTTTTTGATTTTTGTTGCACCATTTCCTCTGAATGTAGAAAAGGCCTAGTTAATTATGCTAGAAGATATTCTGGTTTTGGAGCCGAGAAGTCATTCTCATGTTTCATACTGTGGTTTCATAATTGTACGGCATTCAGTAAAAAATTGGGGTTAAAATGAGGAAATCATGCTTTGAACCCCACTTTTAAAAAGTAGCAAAAACAAAACAATGAAGTGCATTTTATGCAGTGCTGTGATTAAATATGTGTAGTTTTTATTAATTGGTATTTTTTTAGAAAAGCATGCCTTAATTAAAATATAGAAAAGCATGCCTTAATTAAAATATAGAAAAGCATGCCTTAATTAAAATATAGAAAAGCATGCCTTAATTAAAATATAGAAAAGCATGCCTTAATTAAAATATAGAAAAGCATGCCTTAATTAAAATATAGAAAAGCATGCCTTAATTAAAATATAGAAAAGCATGCCTTAATTAAAATTTAGAAAAGCATGCCTTAATTAAAATATAGAAAAGTATGCCTTAATTAAAATATAGAAAAGCATGCCTTAATTAAAATATAGAAAAGCATGCCTTAATTAAAATATAATCCTAGCACAAGTTATTGTCAGTGATAAAGAAGAACAAAAGACTATACTGAAAAGTTACTGGATTAGTGTGGATGTTTTGTTCTTTCCTTATGGGGTTATGAATTCACACATTTGGGTTAGTCTTTTTTCACCTTTGTTTTGTTTCACATAGAGAATTACTCAGCCCTGTTCCATCACAGAACAGCCTGACCGACAATAATTTTCTCTTATACTTTGTATTCCTGCAGAGCTGAAATGCCACACACGGCTCAGGACACTTGATCCACACAAACCACTGTCTGGGGAGTGTTCATGCTAACAGATATCAGATCTCTTCTGGCCGGGTACTGTATAGGCTAGTTGATCAATTTGTCTTACTTAACGGAAATGTTTTCTCACAGAGAACTTAAAACAAATCTCGTTGTATTTATTGTCCAATCACGGCCCTGCACTGTGATGAATCATACCAAGGTAAACAGTATTGTAACAGTTTTTATGTCATTGTGGAACTGGGTGTTTTGGATGGGTGATTATTACTTCTTAAATACTGGAAAGCATTAGTCACAAACCTTTTAATTATGGTGCTCTAAAACCTGTGCATCTGCTTAACCTCTTTTCGCTGTATTTTTCTTGCAGGGAGGTTAGGCGAGTCGCTGTTTTATATTTAGAGCCTTCTTATTTCATATATCCATCGTTTCTACTGCCCCAGATCATGTTCTCCAGAAGCATACTGCAATCAGGTCAGATGACAATCATTTCTAAAGCAGGATGAAACTAAAAGGTCTCTAGAAAGGGAAATCTCACAGGCAACTTCTACCTGTCCCCAATGAATGCAGCTTCCCTTCACAAGCTTGGGTTCACACCAGTACTGTCCTGGAGAAGCACACAGTTTATTATGGTGTTTTGGATACATGTCTGTGGTGGAGCTAGCTACCGGAGAACCTCAGGACTGCTCCATCTCTCACTGCCTTCCGCCACCTCCTCAAGACCCCCTGTTTAAACTACACTTGTAGATCTCTTGATCTGCCCCTCCTACTATGCACTGGTCTTGCCTGACCTCAGAACCATGTTACTGGATCCTCAGCTAATGCATCATTGCACTACTAATGTCTTTGGCATCTGCCAAATAAATAAATAATAATAATAATAACAGCAAAGTTATTACTTCTGGCTTGGAGGCTTTTTTTGGTATTTTCAACTTGCATGACCTATTTTTCAGCATTATGCCCACAATTACTTCAGGCACTAGGATCAATACCCTACTCTAATCTTTTTTTATTTTCTTGGCAGGAGAGGATGTGTAGTTTAAAGACGGCTTAAGGGTAAGACTGTCTCTTTGGAGGATTTAATGTGTTACTTTTATCTGGGCTTAAGGTGTGGAGGACTTGCACGTCTAAGTGCCGTTCTCTTTAAAACATGACAGGCTTTTTTTCAATCTAAACACTGCCTCCCTTTGAATCGTTAAACGAGACTCGCTTCACTTAAAAATATACAAAGCGACTTGCATGTACTGTTAAACATTTTTGCTTTTATAATCGAAGTACAATCTGGATACCCACCTAATACTGCAGGAAATAAGGAAGCCTTCCTGCATATTCATGAAACCAGGCAATATGCTATCACTGCCAAGTGTGCTAAATTAGGATATCTGTGAGACTCAAGCATCAGAATTGTTGATACTGGTGGCGGTGGTCAACAATTTAGTTGTTTGGGGGTGTAAATTGTGTTGGGTTTGTTTAATGTGCACTAGATGAAATCCATTTTAAAACACTTAATCATGGACGTAGTTTGTGGACAGTCCTGGGGTTATATTTTACCTGATGTGACTCTGGGGTTGTGAGCCATGCACACTAAGAGTCAGACTAAAAGAAAACATCTCTTGTTATCCAGGAAGCTATTTGACTCACAGGGGGTCATCACCAGCCCTCCCCACTGAGAGTGCAGGCTGAACCCGCGTAGTGTGGCTCAGAACAGGAAACGACATCACAGTCTATCTCTGCATATCACCACCATTCCCAAGCATGGGCTTCAGAACGGAAACAATCATTTCAATTGTGGGCTCACCAAGAATGGGTTTTAGCAGAAACCAATCATGAAACAAACTGAAAATTAATATCACAATTAACTAATAGGGAAAATGGTAAAAACTCAACTCAATTTAATGTGTTATTTTTATCTGGGTTTAAGTTGTGGATCAGTGACAGAGACTTGCATCCTTAAGTACTTTTCTCTTGTTAAAGACATCAAGAGGAACTGATCACTCCCATCCAACGCTGCAGGACATGTAGGGAACAGAGCAAATCTTTCTGTTTTTTTTTTTTTTCCTGAAGCGATCTAATTCCCACTCTGTCCCCAGGCAGTATGCTATCTCTGGCTGTTGTGCTAAATTGGGATATCTGATTGTCAGACTCAAGCACCACAACTAGTGATACTGATGGTGTTGGTCAGCAGATTAGAGTGGGTTAGCTGTTTAAAAGGTTGGGTTTGAAAACTGTGTTGGGTTTGTTTAATGTGCACTAGATGATATCCATGTAAAGCACGCAATCTTGGGGCTCGTTTAAGGATGTGATGCCACATTGAGAAGAGGGCTGGGGTTGTACTTTACCTGGTGTGACCCTGGAGCTGTTACTCAATCACGCCACGGGTGAACCTAAAACAACGTCTCTTGTAATCCAAGAAGATATCAGACTCACAGAGGGTCATCCCATTCTCCCTTCGGAGTGCCTTCTCCTGAAGAAACTCTGAAAACAATTAGGTCAATTATATTTTGAGTAAACTGAATTGACGAATCACAGCAGAACATATATGGAAAGCTTGTTGAACACAGACTTTAAGAGCTATAGAATAAGATGCCATGTTTAGAATAAACTCATTCCTTGCTGTTGCTATTCAGGCATTGATTCCCAGCTTGTTTCACTGGCATCAGCCGCAATGGCTCCGACAATGTGTCTTGTCTGAATCTTTTCTTTTGTTTGTTTGTTAACACAATAACAGTGTTTATAGGTTATTTGATTATTATCAATGCTGAGGCTGAAGGTGTGCATTATATCAGCAACAATCAACAGTACCAGTAATTAAACACTTGCCTGGACAATAAATGGCATTATGCTGGTGTCTGTCATGTCACTTGGGTTGGGTGACTGTAGTTTTATCTCTACAGATTTCTGATTGATGAAAGTGCGAAGCTCCAAAGCAAATGTTCAAATTGGACGCCTGGTCAAGGACAAGTCCAATGTCCTCTCAAAACCTACAATGCAACATGACTGTTAATACAGCATTGTAATGAGTTTTAAAAACTCCATTGCTACACACAGCAGGCAATTGCTAAATACAAGTCTGTACTAGATAGCCCTGATGGATAGATAGCCTTGTAAGGGAAAATAAATGTGACAGGAGTCATCTGGTGTAATTTTATTTGTATCTTGTTTTTCTTCAAGGTTTCTCTGGGCAATATCCAACAACTGCTAATACTGAACATACATTATTCAAAGATTAACAGCTATCTCCTTACCAAATATTGCCCTCTGTGCTGTGTGTCATGTAAAACCAGCCTGCAAGGATCAGACTTTTTAATAGAACTAAACATGACTTCCTTTATGCAAGGCATATATTTCTATCCCATTTGATGTATCAATTCATGGTAATTACATTGGGAACATCGATAATAAACTAATTGATATCTGTCATATTTATAAAGCAGAAAGAAAAACCCCGTATCAACACCTTAAACACCATAAAAAAATTAAAAAAACATACTGTACACCAGTGAGTGCTTTTTATTTAAAGGAGTGATTATAACGTTTGTTCAGGAAAATATGATACGATAATAACATGTGTAAATATATTATTATTATTATTATTATTATTATTATTATTATATAATAATAATAATAATAATAATAATAATAATAATAATAATAATAATAATAATAATAAATTGTTTCTACCAATATATATATGACTTATGACGTAGCAGTTTGTTTTTCATTTTTACGCTGCAAACCATGATGTTTGATGTTTGTTATTAATATAGTCCATAAACCAAATGCTATCAATTGCTCTGCGATTGAATGCATACAGGAGCTGCAATGCCGTTTTACCACTCTTACCGTGTATTTGTATTGGCGTTTATTAGCTTCCATTAGGCTAATTGCAATGGTTTGACATTAAAGAGTAAACACAGCGACTGGACAGTGTGATTGACAAGGGCTGAAGAGGGCGGAAAGACACCAGTCTTGGTCCTAATGCGCGTGGCGTCTGTCCGGGCTACACTTGGGGTAGGAACCACCGTAGACAAGTCGAGATAAAATACCACCGCAGATTTCAGCTTCTCACACCGATAATACACACCACACTACTCGCAACAGGAAGTTTTTAAGAATCACTATCTATCTCTTTATCTGCACTGGAAAATGTGCTGAAGAAAGACAAGTTGTAACAAATGACACAACGCTATACAGCACAGTGTAAGGGTTTGTGTAGCTGACCTTAGCAGTTTGTACAGTTTGTTAATGCATTTTTTGTAATATATAATAGTAACGCATGTTTTATCTTTACAAAAAAGTAGAGAATGCACACAAACAACGTTATTTGACAACCAACTGATTTTGGTCCCTTTTAAAATACGCAGGCCATACAGTTCAGTAAGGAGAATAATAACCCGTTTTAAAAATCGTGCAGCTAACAAATGTTTAAATACACCGATATACTTTACCCAAGCTTACGCTCACGTTTACCTATCCTGGATAGAGACGTGAATAAAAGATGGATTCCTAAAAAGGGAAGCACAATCTGTTTAGATGCTGAACAAACGTAAAATAATTTCCAGTAGTTTTGTCTAGGTCAAGAAAGTCTTCTAGTCAAAACGTTTGCCATTGAACCTGTTAAGTTTGTATTTATGTTTGTAGTTATGTTTTGAAGCACTCCTTGGGCAGCTCCATACAAAAAAAGCACATTTCTTTTTGGGGACCTCTTTAGGGGGCAGAAAGTCGGGGTTTGTAATCTGCATTTTGCTCTCTTTTTTTTTTTTTTTTGGTAAACTGGCATTTAAATCTACTTTATAAAGCTGGAATATTCTGTTCTTTGTTGTCAAAACTTATTATATTAAGCACCTTGATAGCGTCTGGTTGTTTTTAGTATGGTGCCCTCGTGAATTACTTTAGTGAACCATTTTTATAATGTAACTTACTACAGCAAGTGAAAGCATAAGCCATATAGGTGGCCTAATATTGTTACTCTGTCGTTTTTTAACTGTTAATTACATAACACTTTTGCTTGACTTCACAATGGTTACGAATTATAGGTTATTGCAGTCATATATAAATTACGACTAATGAAAACATATCATTTTGGTTACATCTGTAATTAAATAACGCCCAACGTTCAACGCCCTTTTGTTGTCCTTAATAGAACCCTATCTACATTTTAACATGGTTAACTGAGGATATGCAAAGCGTGTACAACGATGTAATACATTATACTATTTTGTTCTACTGCATAAGGTTATTATTTTTTAAAGGTCAATAGATTTTCTTGACAGAAGGGTTTCAGTTTGTTGTTTTTCATTATCTCCTCCCACACACACAATGCATTGTATTATAAATTAATGCTCTCTCTACCACTTCCAAGAATACAAGTTTACAAAATGGTTTCTTAGTATGTGAATGTCACACGCCGACTGCCTTACAGTACAAAATTAAGAACAACTGTGGTTTTGAATAGGATGCACCTACTATGAAGCTCAGTAAAATAATAAATCTCTAATTAAAAGCAAATTGCAAACATGATATTTTTATTTGACCATGTGCTATATGGTAATTCACTGGTGTTTTTCCATGGAAAAATTGTAAATTCTATAGGTTAATGTCTTAAAATGTATCTATCATTTCTGAATATGAACAAAATATACAATCATTGCGAAGAACAAATTGGTTTCCCGTTAGTTCAAATGTCACATTACTTGTTATACAACCGGTTTGCTGCTTACCCCTTTCTTACATAGAATCTATTTGATTTTATGAATACAATAAATTAATGAATATAAAGAAAGTATATAAATAATGAATATAAATAATCATATATTATATTAAAATAACATATGGAAGAACAGACGGAAAATCAGTGGAAATTGCATTCCTCAGTAAATAAATTGGTAATTTAAATCTGCCTATTTTAAAAATAGCAATAATTAAAAATCAGAAAATGAATAAATGTGTTTTAAAAACATCTGTAATATACATGTTGAAAGAAAGAAAGAAAGAAAGAAAGAAAGAAAGAAAGAAAGAAAGAAAGAAAGAAAGAAAGAAAGCTTGCACAGCGGCATATGAAACTGTTGAAATAGCAGAATATTGTAAATGGTGGCATGTTTGTTTCAGGGCTGGGTGGTTAACGGGGTCTCCTTGTTTCTTGCGAGTCTGATGCAAGAAAAACTATAAAGATTAATCAATCACCTTGACAAAAACAGTTTCCCTTAACTCCGCTGCATGTTTACCTTTTTTCAACAATTATTGCTCCAATGGAGCCCTCTTGTTGATTCAGTAGTCCCAAAAGTGCTAATGTTCATTTATCAGAGGGTCAATCCCTGGACTAACACTGGCAAATATTCTTTTAAAACTATAAACACCGACCCGAAGTTCAAGACAAAGAACCCATTTGTTCTTCAACTACAGTGCTAAATGTGATGTATTGTTAAAGATAAAACCGACGATAACACTGTCTGTCTCCAATAACTGTCTCCACAAGCATTAATGACATCTCTAATGATAGTTAAGCCCACCTCTCAATGTATATATTACACAGTTTGAAGCAAACACTGCACAATTTAACTCCAAACGCTTAACCTATAAATAGCCTCCCGTCCAGTAGGCAATTTGTCTTAAATTTCACGTTAATTAAAGACATTTTACGTGTATTGATCAATTGTTTACAACACCTTCATTATGTATGTCGATGTTTGTTTTTTTTGCACTCGCTTCCAATATGTATGTTCGTTTGGACAATTCCACAAAAAGGAGCGAATAAAATAATCGTTATTGATACAAAGTTAAAGAAAAACCAAGAAAACAATTATGGAGCTTTTTTATCTCTCTGTCAGCTGTCAAAGAGGCTTTGGGAATTAGGGGTAAGATATTATTTGTATTTGCTGTCAAATTCTGCGCAGATATGCTTACGGATTTGCATCAATACTGGCAGTGTATGTACCCAAAGAAGCCCCATTCACCAGTGATGAGAACGGCCATCTAACTGCGTGCTATTTCCAATCTATTCTGCATACACTCAGCATATAAATACAGGCTTCGACAAAAGCTGCTGTGGCGGCAAGAGAGTGAACAAATCCTGGGGTTTGCTGTGCAGTGCTGTGGAATCTGCCTTTTATATATATATATATATATATATATATATATATATATATATATATATATATATATATATATATATATATATATATATACTTAAATGCACACAGCAATATTTTCAGTCTTTATGAACAACCATCTATTCTTGTCATTGCGGTCTATAATGTGTTCACCATATTTGTTTACAAGGCTTGCCATGTTCGGTGGTAGTCATGGTAAGAATACAGCTCATATTTAACTGTACTGCCATTATTGAATTCAATCTCAGGGCCCCGTTCAAAAGTGGGAAGTACAGTGCTATAGTGGGAAGTTTTAAGGCTGCTAGTCTTTTTTCTCGTATCCATTTTTGAGGATTTAAACATGTTCAATTAGGACGCTATTTGGTTAAAGATGCTCTACTGAATTGGAATACCTTATTATTATGAAATGTTACAGAGGGCATAATCCTCTTTCGGAAGGTAGCTACTGTTCATTTTAAACTGGAATTTTAATTGAAACGGAAGTTACTACTTCACGTGATAAGAGTGCCTTATCTCGGACAATAAATGCTATCTGTCCAAGGCGCTAACGCTATCAACCACCTTAACCGTTCACTGCGGGTATCACCCCAACCATAAGCTTTTAAGGGATATTATGTATATTTAGTATGGGCTATTATTTAACGTTCCATAATGCAGAACCATTCCTTCTTAAATATCTGTTATCACATCCAAGTAATGAAAAGATCAACTCAACATCTTTCAGTTAGAGACAGATGAGTATGTAACTGCTAGTTTTGGGTTCCCAGAAGTGGCAACCTGTTGTCTCTTCATGTCGATGGCATCCTCCCGATATGAGTCTGCCCAGTTTCCCCTTATATCTTAAACATACCCCAAAGACTGCTCAGTAAACTATTACCGTCTCTTCTGGGGATACTGAACAGCATGCTTGGCTTTTGCAGTATTAACTTCATTGTAGTGCGCAAATATAAGGGCTAAAGTCGAAGTGGCCAGGAACTTTCAAGGACTTAGATGCACAAAATCATCCCATCCAGACTTGTCATCGAATTTTAATTTGACACATGTGAGGAGAAGGTCTGAATGTTTGCTAGTATCTCCCCAGTAGTTCAATAATGACTGTTTTCAAATGAAAGCTTATCATGTTACCCTCGTATTCATTGCAATGTATGCTACCGTCAAAATGCAATCGCTCTCTTTAAACATTCAGGAGTAAAAGACACTATAGAATCTGTCTCGAGAAAGGTAATTTGGATGAATAGTAATATGGACATAAAACAGACTAAAAATCTAAATGAAGATTTATGTTTCAATTAAAGTATATAAAAGGGATTATTGTATTTCTATAAAACTGTTGAACTCAGTATGTGTTTCACATTAATCGGTCCTTCGGATTTTTAAATTAATTAAGATTAAAAAAAAAACATACAGGGTTTTCTTACTTATTTTACAGGACACTTTTTTTTTATTGAGGCATTCATTAGCTTGAAATATTCATGTGACGGATAACAGGATAATACGATTATGAAAACGCTACTATTCCTTTAATAAGAATTGTGGGTTTGATATATACTTTTAAGGTCACCTGCAATTCTGGATTCGTGATGTCATCATAGAAAATGAGACCAATAGGAAACTATTTACACCTTTTGTGACCACCAAGAACAGACTCAAGCCCCTCCTTTTGGCGCCTGTGCCCAAAAACACATGATCTAGCCCCGCACACCGAACAAAGTTTACAGGAAAGATGCACGTTTCTTGAAGAGCCTCCTTGTAAGACACGATTTGGGGTTTAGTGGTTGCTTTGCCGTGTTAATTGCACGAGGATCGATTATTCTCTTCAGGTTTACCAGGGTTTCCGTACCATGTTCCCAAGCCCGATGACGTCAACTCCCTTTTCTGTGAAGGATATATTGAACCTGGAGCAAAACCAAAGTGAAATGGCTTCTCTGGAAGTGTCATCCAGGATAGACTCTGCCTTGTCACCTTCTTCCTGCATGCTGGCGACATTTAAACAGGAGACGTATACCCAGATTCCGTCGGCAGACTCTCTGTTCAATGAAGATTTCGCTCAGACCAAAGACACCACAAACACATGTCTGAACTACGCCGATGCCTTTTATGGCAAAAATTTCTTGGAAATGAATGTCAACAAAGACGCAAAATTGGACACATTTGAGGGAAACAAGAAAAAGGTAACTATCATTCTTTGTCACAATGTTATTATATATATATATATATATATATATATATATATATATATATATATATATATATATATATATATATATATATATATATATATATATATATATATATAGCATTTAGTGGTTCTACGTTTTTGGGTACACCAGTAACAATTTCTTGTTTAACAGAATGACAATACACTATTACCGCAGTGTTCATATTGTTGACTATACCAATGATCTGAACTTTTAAATCTGATTTATCTGATGTGATCTTTATTGACCACGATAAATGTATGTCAGATTTAAATGTATGTAAAACTTATCCAGCACAATTTACGAATCATGGATTGTAGTATTTAATACATATGGTGCTTTTAATGAGAATATATAGGCCTTCAATAACGTATTATTTAAAAGCCATGCACGGGTATTATAACGTAATTAGAACTGTTGTTATTGGGATGAATCACAGGTTTACACAGGCAATACATTCTTTGCTGTTGAAAACTAACTAATTTCAATAAACTATGCTGGTTTAAAGTTTTAATTCAGCATTAGTATGCGTTGTTAATTTAAAGTTAGGGCGCATTTATATCACACAGTTTATCAATTTTCCATAAAAACACTAAAATATAAACGCTACACCCAGGAGCCTAACCCATGACCACTCACAAAATCTAAAAACTGAACAAAGGGTAGAATAATTACACATATATGAAATATTATAATTTGTGCAATCAATGGAATAGGTATTTATTTAAAGAGAAAAATCGCTTGTAATCAAACGTTTGACATCAACGTACTAGAAGTATAGAAAATATTAATTGATATTCTGTATCATATAGGTTTTAATTTCTTCCACAAAATCATCCCCATTAGCCCAATTGCATAAGCATTTTTGCCAGCTAAAAGTAATTGATTTGGACTGATACAGACCACTGAATAATTGTTATTGACTTTAATACAGGACTGCTAAGTAACATATTGTACTTGCTTTAGAAATCTATTCAGCACACAAAGACACCGAAGACGAGGAGAAGGCAGAAGAAACGGATCGTCCAAGACAAAGAAAAAGGAGAAAGCCTCGAGTGCTCTTCTCGCAGGCCCAAGTCTATGAGCTGGAGAGAAGGTTCAAGCAACAGAAATATCTTTCTGCCCCCGAGAGGGATCACCTGGCCAGCGTCCTCAAACTCACCTCCACTCAAGTCAAAATCTGGTTCCAGAACAGAAGATACAAATGCAAAAGACAACGGCAGGACCAAACGCTGGAAATGGTTGGGATCCCGCCTCCGAGGCGCATCGCGGTGCCCGTGCTGGTCAGAGATGGCAAACCGTGCATAGGAGACTCCGCTTACAGTACTTCATATAACGTAGGCATCAACCATTACACTTATAATGCCTACCCTACATTCACCAACTACACCAACCCAACCTGCAACACAAACTATACCTGTAACTATCCAGCTACAGCAATGCAAACCATGCAATCGTCACCAGCCAGCAATAACTACATGAACTTTAGTGTTGGCGACCTCAATAATGTACCATCTCAATTCCAGCCTGGCAATGGAGTTTCTACATTACATGGTATCAGAGCTTGGTAGCTTCTTTTTTTAGGATAATGGCATTAGTTGTGTTGAAGGAGTTTGTTTAATCCACAGGTTTTCATGATAGAAAGTACAACAATTGGTATGAACCTAAAACGGACATTTTAAAAAAGAAAGAATTGTAACTTAAAACTTAAATTGGTGAGAAGTGACAATTAAAGTTTAGATACTTAAAAATCACGAGACAAAAAAAAACGCAGAGAAAGGAGGTGCTGTAATTCATATACATTTAAAAGATTATTCTGACGTGTAACTAGTAGCCTACATTTTGCACTGTCAAATGCATTTGAAAACAATGTATATAAATATGTATTATTGCCCTAAAATGTACAGATACTGTATTTGATCATTTCTGTTGGGATTGTTTGATGAATTGTAGGTTTGGTGTCAGCAAACTGTTTTTTGAACGCTGACAGAATAACGTGGGGTGCACTATTAGCTAGAAAGTCAGAGGTTGTCTATTGTACTGCTCTGATGCATATGGGATATTTCATTGACCGACTAAAAACATGACCTAAAATATGTATTGTAAGAAAAGCAAATACAATTTTAAATAAAACGTGTACTTGGACTTCAAGGCTGTTTTGTTTTGTTTTTCCTTCATATAGAAATGTGGTGCTGTCACATTTAAATTATTATTATTATTATTATTATTATTATTATTATTATTATTATTATTATTATTATTAATACAGTCATTTACAAATATTTAATTAAGAAACAATATTATTTTCAATTAGGTTTAACACTTTTCTTAAAACATTCGAATTTTGGATGTAATGCTGTTAATAAATAAATACATAAATGAATAAGTAAATAAAAGCTTCGTTGAATTTATTTTTAACCAGTTTTGCTATATTACAAACCACGTTCGTGCAATATTATGTTTTCATCCAAATACACAGAAATAATGAAAGAAAACACTAGCAAAAAAAAAAAAAAAATCCAAACATCTAGTATTCATGGGCAAGGTGGACTTTATGAACAATAAAAATACAGAAATAATAGTTGTATTAGTTTTACTTTAATTGTTTTACTATGTCTTGGTCACCTCACCTCTTCCGAGGTCTTACACATTGATAAGGGAGAAAAGGGTACACTTTTACAGAACAAAAGCACATCACTTCTGTTAGGTAGATTGTAAAGCTGTAATTAGTAATTAGGGAGGCAGTAATGCGCTTCTGTGCACATAATCTTATAATGTTAAAAATAAAATCATCATTGTTTATTTTAACAGGAACTGCCCCGACCATATTCATAAAACATTTACATCGAAGTCGTGTTACAGAAACAAATACATGTGTGGGGAGCCAGTAATAATCCCGATTTATCTATGTATTTATTTTAACATCAATGTTTTATTTTCTTCATAGAATTTGTTATTTTTAACTTCACACGTTGTTAAATGCTCTGTGTGCATGGCCCAGCCATGTAATTCTCTTGGAAAATGTAGACAGAAGGATTTCACACAACTTTATGGTGCATGGCCCCGAACAAGATCGCGCGACAACCAGGATGCACAGCTATGGCCGAAAGCTGTGCATCACGATAGAATTAGCCGACGAATGAAACCTGCTGAATAATATTACATTAACAAATCGAATTACTGCTTTGTAGTTTTCCATATGCTTAACGAACAAATGACAAAAATGGAAACGTGACATGTTTAAATCGAACATGAAATACTGTGCTACGTACTATTATGGCTTCTATAGACTTTTTGCGATATCATTTTGTAGTTACTTTGATTACATTATGTTAAATAAAATATCTACATTATGTTCATTACGTAGTATTTACAATATTTTTTTTTACATAAGAAACAAAACTATAGGTATCTGAACTAACGTTTACTTATTTAATACAACACAAGTTTATTAGTGTATTAGCTGTACTGTAACACTTGAAATGTATTTGCTTACAATTGTAAGTCGCCCTGGATAAGGGCGTCTGCTAAGAAATAAATAATAATAATAATAATAATAATAATAATAATAATAATAATAATAAGTTAATATACTGTACTTGTATTTGGTATTATTATTGTAATTAAGGATATCCATGCACTCTCATTGTGAGCCTGTTGATAAGGAAATTAGAGCAATCTTCAACAGCTTTGACAGAATGTCTATCTGGTCAATCAGTAAACAGGACACTAGACAGGGTGGCGGAGATGTCGGGTGACACATCAGGCTGGCTCTATGGAATTCAAGCGTTTCTGGTTTTGGAACAGTTCTGAACTCTGAAACGACTTAATTAATTTTAATTAATTTAATTGGCTATTTATAATAGATAAAGTCCACTTAAGAGCAATTCAAAGGTGGTCACGCAGGTTGAATTGTTGTAATTAGTGCCTCTGTGAATACATACGATATTAAGGACAGTTATTTTTTATTTTATTGCGTTAATTTAATAATTTATGTTACTTCATTTTTTACAATCAGACATAAGAAAAAACGATTTCTTAATAATCTCGTTGATTTCAAATATGTAGGATGAACCATCACAGAATTTAACACATTTTAGCGCAAATTAAATAGTGCCATAATCTTGCACTTTTCATGAAAATGACCTATACGTACACTACCGTTCAAAAGTTTGGGGTCACTTAGAAATTTCCTTGTTTTCCATGAAAACATACATGAAATGAGTTTGAATAGGAAATATAGCAAAATGAATAGGAAATATAGTCATTGACAAGGTTAGAAATAATGATTTTTAATTGAAATAATAATTGTGTCCTTCAAACTTTGCTTTCGTCAAAGAATCCTCCATTTGCAGCAATTACAGCCTTGCAGACCTTTGGCATTCTAGTTGTCAATTTGTTGAGGTAATCTGAAAAGATTTCACCCCATGCTTCCTGAAGCACCTCCCACAAGTTGGATTGGCTTGATGGGCACTTCTTACGCACTCATACGGTCAAGCTGCTCCCACAACAGCTCAATAGGGTTGAGATCCGTGACTTTGTTGGCCACTCCATTATAGACAGAATACCAGCTGACTGCTTCTTCACTAAATAGTTCTTGCATAGTTTGGAGCTGTGCTTTGGGTCATTGTCCTGTTGTAGGAGGAATTGGCTCCAATCAACGCCGTCCATAGGGTATGGTATGGCGTTGCAAAATGGAGTGATAGCCTTCCTTCTTCAAGATCCCTTTTACCCTGTACAAATCTCCCACTTTACCACCACCAAAGCACCCCCAGACCATCACACTGCCTCCACCATGCTTGACAGATGGCGTCAAGCACTCCTCCAGCATCTTTTCATTTGGTCTGCGTCTCACGAATGTTCTTCTTTGTGATCCGAACACCTCAAACTTAGATTCGTCTGTCCATAACACTTTTTCCAATCTTCCTCTGTCCAGTGTCTGTGTTCTTTTGCCCATCTTAATCTTTTCTTTTATTGACCAGTCTGAGATATGGCTTTTCTTTGCAACTCTGCCTAGAAGGCCAGCATCCCGAGTCGCCTCTTCACTGTTGACGCTGAGACTGGTGTTTTGGCGGGTACTATTTAATGAAGCTGCCAGTTGAGGACCTGTGATGCGTCTGTTTCTCAAACTAGACACTCTAATGTATTTGTCCTCTTGCTCAGTTGTGCACGGGGCCTCCCACTCCTCTTTCTATTCTGGTTAGAGCCAGTTTGTGCTGTTCTGTGAAGGAGTAGTACACAGCGTTGTACGAGATCTTCAGTTTCTTGGCAATTTCTGCATGGAATAGCCTTCATTTCTCAGAACAAAAATAGACTGACAAGTTTCAGAAGAAAGTTCTTTGTTTTGGCCATTTTGAGCCTGTAATCGAACCCACAATTGCTGATGCTCCAGATACTCAACTAGTCTAAAAGCGGCCAGTTTTATTGCTTCTTTAATCAGCACAACAGTTTTCAGCTGTGCTAACATAATTGCAAAAGGGTTTTCTAATGATCAATTAGCCTTTTAAAATGATAAACTTGGATTAGCAAACACAACGTGCGATTGGAACACAGGACTGATGGTTGCTGATAATGGGCCTCTGTACGCCTATGTAGATATTCCATTACAAATCAGCCGTTTCCAGCTACAATAGTCATTTACAACATTAACAATGTCTACACTGTATTTCTGATCAATTTGATGTTATTTTAATGGACAAAAATTTGCTTTTCTTTCGAAAACAAGGAAATTTCTAAGTGACCCCAAACTTTTGAGCGGTAGTGTACATGTTGTTAACTAAACAGAATTTTAAAACAACATTTTACAGCTAATCTGCTGAACCCTTTAAAATAAAATACAACACAGAGCTACTACTTCAAAGTGTACATATAGCGACACGCAGGATATGACTACAGAACATTATAATTTAGGGAGGTTTTAACGGAGTAAACACATAAACACATAAATAGATCCAGTATAAAATAACATATTTCTGTAAATCTGAAGATTTGACCATCACATGGCACTCTTTATATATACTGTTACAATGCTGGTTCAAATGAAGCATGCATTAAGTCGCATTTAATCCATGGTTAGCGCACAGACTTGGGGAATTATTCGGTACCCTTGGGCTGAAACAGTTGAGGAAGATAAAATAAGATTTGATCCCGTTGGCTTGTTTTCCAGATAAACGTGGTCATTCTGAAAAACCTTTTCGAATTGTCAGTCAGTTCTGATACATAATGCAAACGAAGTGTACTGTACATAAAAGATACGTGTGATCATCGATATGCCATCACACAGGAGCCGGTATACACCTGGTTTAACAGTCACTGTTCAACAGATTATAACGATTTTAATGCATTTTAATTCCAGGCTATAAGGCAACAAAAGGTGAACATTTTGAAAGGGGGTGTAGACTTTCTATAGGCACTGTATATTAAACTAACCATGTTATTCTTAATGGTTTGAATTTACTTAGGCTTTTCGTATGGAGGGAATGCTATTTCTTGGATAGGTTCATTATCATCTTGGTGATGTCCACCCCAGTAGGAAGGAACTGTGCAGGAAGGACTTTAACTTAGCCTTGGCCAGCAAAGTCACTGGAGCCCACTGAGGCCATCCAGGATGAAGCTGGCCAAAATATCTTTGTAGGGCAACTCACACTGGAGCTGCAGAAGATGAATGGTCCTTGCTACCTCATGGGACCGTCCCTCTTGTACACACAGGGGAGTTACAGCCGTCTATAGCTGCAAGAGATGGCCCAACTTAGCAGAAACATTTTGGGGATGAAAGCAACAAAAAACACCACCTCCAGCCATTCTGAATTGATGGCAAATAGATAGTATTCAGGGCCTCTGCATTTCTGAGAGCTGTTTTTATTAAAATGTATGCCTATTTTGGAAGAGAGGATTTTATCTTTTCATCATTCCTGGCCAATGGATAACATTCAAAAAATTGGTTTTGTTACATTTATTTTAATCAAATAATTCAACACACCCCAAATAACCACCGTCATATGCTTCATGTCATACTAAATTGTAAAAGTGGCTATTAAAAGCCTTCTTTCAATCTGTTACTAACATATATTAGGTTGTAAAGCAAAGCACAAAATAGTGCCCACCAAACCACGAGGCCCGAGTTTGTATACTGAACTGTCAGCTGTGTACTTTGTCATTAGTCCCTAAGGCCTCATTTTTCTACGTTAAGAGTCACGCAAACACTTCTCTTTGTTTAGGTCTAGCGTTTCAACCTCATAACTACAATTAAAGACGTCCTGTTTGCCTCATGTGAGGCTTATTTTCTTACAAGAATACATCTCTTGCCACCCTGTTGCTTATGCTATGGTTGACTTTTGATCCCTAACGATACAGAGAAGAAAAGCATGATGATGGACTGTCCTAAACTGTATATCTGTGTGCAGAACGGCCATAAATGTGTCACTCTTTTATGAGTGTCCAACTACAATATTTTAGAATGCATGAGGTAATAAAAACACAGGCCACAGCAAGTGTGTTAACCAAGAACACTTTTAATAATTAATGTGCATATATCTTACTGGGCTTAACCAAACTTCACAACAATTTTTGACAGCTGTCTGTCCTGAAACTAGCAACATGATAGCATGGATAAGTTGCAATGGTTTTGAGACCAGTGTGCATTATCACAAGTCTGAAAATGTAAAGGCAAACACTGTGTTAGCATATGGACATCCCTAGAATTAAAAGGGTTAACTACCAGCTGGCATTAATTGTGGATTCAAATACAACATCCTCATGTACAGTATTTAGATTTATTACTGTTGAACACTTCAAACAATAGTTTGAAGTCCAAATTAACAAGCCTGTTTTTTTTTTTTTTTATAATAGCGAGGTTATTAATATGAAACAATTAGAAGTGAAAGACTGACAAATCTTTGAAACAGTTCCTTTGGGAAAATAACTGTCCGTTGAAAAAACTTCAAAGAAGCGATTTGCAAAAGCAGAGACCAGCTTTGGGCCGAGCTTTCATGTCCTTTTATGCCAGATGTCTTTTTCTTTTTTTTTTTCTTAGCAACATGTTTAGATACTACCAGCTGTTCATATCGACACGTTACAGGCCAAATCCCATTACCCTGGCTTCATCTTTTCAGCCCACATTACGCTGGACATGTTGATGGAGTTTAAAGGACAAGAGTCAAGTTGGTGTTGATCTGAAGGTGCACGCTGCGAAGGAGGGTGGCAGCTCATTAGAACACAGATACATGAAAGCGGTTTGGACCTTTTGAATTTTTTAACTAGCTGTATATTTCTGACCTATCGTCCATCTGCATGGATTCCAGGCTGGCAAGGCATAGCTGGCCTGACTACCCTTCACTATTAGGGATTTGCATTATTTAAATTGTGCAGTCCAAATACTGCATACGGACGTTATGTGTGGCATGCTTTATCCTAAATGGTCTAAACGACTCACTCAGGTAAAATCAGCCTGTTACAGGTGCATTAGGATAGATATATCTGTCTTTCTTTGTTTAAGGTGGGAACAGACAACAGATTAATACACAGCAGCAGGTGCTGCTAAAATGCATGTCCAGTACAAGCACAGATGTCAGATCACCCAGGACTGAAGTTAACGCATACTAGACTGACCAACATAACCAAATCAATCACTTTAAACACTTGATCATGAAGGTAAAACTACAAGAAACTTTAACAACATTTCTTCATAATGACAAAGGCATTTTGTCAGAAAAGTACTGCCTTTAGTTGGCCTAGTAGTTTTTTACAGATTTACCTTCATCATTTATTATTACATTTTAAAACTGTTTGCAAATCACTAAACAAATAAATTAGAAAGCAATTCCATGATAACTGAACCATAACTGCATAAATCTATGCTTGAGGCTTGTTTTTGTTTGGGAAATGAACTGTGTATAAGAATATTGGTTCTGTTCTTCCTTGTAGAGTAGCTTTAAAAGCAGAAGTTGAACACACACACAGGAAAAACAACTAAGAACCATAATGAAAAAGCTGTCCACACGCCACAGCTACATTAACACAACTCTCCAACCAACAGTTCTGTTTGATACTGTAGCCTATACATTCTGACAAACACCAATCTGTAATGATCCAGCACAGATTCTATAAGAAAGGTCACTGAATCCTTAAATGTTCTCAGTGTTGAAAAAAGAAGACATTGTCCCTGTTGTTCTAAAATAATGAATTGCGTCTGCTGTGCACAGGAGGAAAAAAAAAAGTTCAAATAATCTGTCTTTCCTGGTCTTATCTCTGAAAGACAGGAGCGCATGCCATTTTATCACCAGCGATATGATTAGTACCACAGCCATTTCAGTTTCACGCACAGCAGCAACTACTACAGCACACAGGCCTGCATCACTAGCTGACAAATCCTGTTTCGACAAATCTAAAATATTAAGATAGCACACGGAAACACTGCCAATTCTGAGCCACGTCACTTGCCTCATAAGCAAGCAAAAGGTCATTCAGCAACATGAAGAAGAATATTTGGAAAAAAAGTACAGCTATTGTTATTGTAATGTTAAACTGCCAAGATACAGCACCCCCATTTATGAACTGTTTTAGACATTTATAAATACCATCAGGTTTTCAATGAATTCACCATGCAATTCACAAAACTTAACACATACACTTTTCTTTATTTTCAATTCCAACATTTTCCTAAGACATTTGGCTTAGTTTCCCATGCATATTTCTTATATTCCTAGAAAGGGATATTGTTTGCATGAGGCACATTTCTTAATCTCTAGCCTATATACAGTACAAAGCCTAGGGGCCATTACTATAATAAACTGACAAAGCAAATTAAAGGGTAACATTGCCATAAGTTAAAATTGAAACATTTTAAAATATATTATTTACAAATTCACACAGGAATGTAATACAATTAACAATCAAATCATATAAAGTTAAGACAGTTTTAAACAACTACTGTATCTTCTTGCATGTGGTATTTTTCATGATCATACATGTCATTAAGTGACCGACTGTACTTTTATTGACAATTGCATTGACTATGCACATGAATCACTCTAATTAGCACCCATATCCAAATGTTCATATCCGGGCATAATTCTCCCAATACAATAAACAAACAGCCCACAGATATTAGTGGTCTGCAATTCTGTAAACTGGAGAAAAAGCACTTTCGTGTTTTCAGAACCTACAGAGATTCAGTTACATTAGCATTTCAAAAGAATCTTAAGATTAGTTTTTACAGTTATTATAAAGGCATCAGGGATCGTAATTTAGGTAGCAACCCCATTATGAAAACACCCAGACAGAGGAAAGGGAGGCCCTACTTTTGTATTATATTCAAACTCTATACTAAAAAAAGTTGTGCTGAAGTGGTCAACACAACAATAGATTAAAACCCATTTTTGAAATTAAAAAGTACCATTGTACGATCTGCTTGCCACAACAATCAACGCACAAATGCACGATCCCTTCTATCTCAGAGCCATTTCATTAAGTGCTTTTCCCTTGCCATCTGTCTCCTGTACAGAGTAAAACTGACAAACCCTTGATTAAAAAAAAAAAAAACAGTTGGTGGTCTATAATAAGCGACAAACTTTCAATAATAATCCTGATGACCAAGTCTAGTTTTATACCAACACCACAGAGAAGACAGTGCCATGTTAGCAAAGTCCAATTACACTAGCGAGAGAATTTGTTTTGCTGTAGGGTTTTTGTGTGTGTTTTCTATAGGAATGGGAAGAGCCTTTTCTTCAATATATACACAACTGTGGCCAGAAAGAGAGCTAAGGCTAGGAAGATCAGCAGCTTGTCTGTGAACTCCCTTCGGTTGTACTTTGTGATGAGCTTTCGTCCCAATTGTATGGTTCCAGTCATTGCTTTAAACTCCTCATTCGCTTCCAGCACTGTCCTGGACGAAGTGGCTATGAAAACAAATAATAATAAAATAAATAAGGAAGCGCCTGTAGATGGACAGATAGACAGGCAGTTGTTCTTAATGAGTTAAAACTTCTTTTTAGAGGGTGAGACATTGCAAATGAATTCAATTAACAAAGCAAATGTGGTACAGTATGTATTTGCATCCAGTGAAAACATTAGCGGTTCACCTTTCAGACTGCTCCACTTTCACACTGCTAATTGCCAGAACTTATAATATCCCTAAAATAGAATTTCTGTCACACGCTTTGCTCCTACGAACACAACAGGAGGCAACAGACAAACCCATGTGGCTGTGTTTCAACAGGATCTATGTCTCACTAACATCGTTACCAAGCTGTTCTTCCGTTGTTATGCAGGCTGGCTTACCTAACGCTGCCACGGTTTCTTCACTCTGATGGACCTGCTGTGACATCATCCTGCTTATACTCATCAGACTCTCAGTTATAGCACTGGAAGTTTGAGCCAGGCTCTGTTTCGTTGTTTTTCTAAAATAAATAAATGAATGCTGTCATCTCAAAACCACAACTCAGCACCCATAGACTAATGGTACCAGTACCAAATTTCTGGTGTAATTTGTATTAAGGTTTTAGTCATTTCAACTATATCAAAACCTGTTCATTTCTCCAACGGTACTATCCTTCCAAATAGAGAAACTGTTTATTATTTACAGATACATAGCTTCATCATCTACATTATTTACAAAGTCACTTTAGATTACAGGGATGGAAATAAGACTTCTATTGCATATGCGCTTTCACCCATTCCAGGTTTTACTACTTGATTATCCACAGTTGTGTCTTATTAAACTCATAGTAAAACCAGGAATGGATCAAACTGCTATGCAACGAAAGTCTTAATTCTATCCCTGTATTACATCTATAACTATTTTTATCTATAACAAACAGTCTCAGTTAAATAGATTTTAAATTTGGAGATAAAACTATGAAATAGTTAGCCTAAAGTCAACAAAAAGTCTATACCCAAATAACTATCACATTTGTAACTCTCCTCTCCGTGAAGCTCTGCTCTATCAGACAGCCTAATGGAGCCTGTGATGTTGGGCTACAAACAGCTGGGAATACCTTTGCCTTGCTGAAGAATCCCCACCTTGCAGAAGATCATCTTTTTCTGAGTTATCAATAGCAAGTTTGCAGGACAGGTTTGCCTTCCTCCACGCTGTCTGATT
This sequence comes from Acipenser oxyrinchus oxyrinchus, assembly GCA_030684275.1. Lineage (NCBI taxonomy): Eukaryota > Metazoa > Chordata > Actinopteri > Acipenseriformes > Acipenseridae > Acipenser > Acipenser oxyrinchus. The sequence goes on from JAGXEW010000404.1 coordinate 40,787, forward strand.
ACTTCAAATACAAAGACAAGGATTTTCAAAGCCATGCCTTTTCTACGTATTAATGTGATTGAAAACTTTATGTATTAACATAAAAACATTGTAACATGTACCATTTTGTTTAATATCCAGCAGGCGTCAACCAAGGCTTAAAATCCACATTTAGTAATCCATTTTCATATTAACACACACATTATTGATCTCCCCATTCTTCTGCTGAAGATCTTTTGGTTCTTTGCTTGAATTTGTGTACTTCAATTTGGAATATGCAGACATTTTAAAGAGGTGTGCTCTATGCGCTAGTCTCTGAAACGCAATTAATGGCACATAACATTGTACCTTAGCATCTGTTTTCGATGTCTCTCCATTTCATTTAATAGAGCCAGCTTATCAGATTCTTTATCCTGTTCTTTAGCCATTTGCTCCAGATCCTGCAAAATTAAATAATTCATTAGATTTGTTTATTTTTATTTTTACAAAATGATCCACCACTGCCCTCAGAACTTGTGTTTTAGTGGGTGGCATTCATAAACATACATAAGGACATTTATAATTATATCAAGGCTTTAAGAAAATTAAAAGCAAAATAACGGTATTGACCGGGGTAAAAACATTTATACCTACCTGTATTCTCAGTCTGAGCTGATTAATTTTGTCCTTCACGTTTGAATTTAATTCTGTCAGCTCGCTGTGGGGTCCTGTACATTCTCGAATATCCTAGAGTGTTTACAAAAGAATAATACATGAACACTATAGGCTCCACCACAGACCGTGTACATTGGACACACTTTAGGTTTAAAATCATATGCCACTCTGCTAATACAAACTGAAATAAAACTAAAATTAAAAATAAGATTGGTAAAGATGACCATCCGTGTGATAACGATTCGTGGTGACAGAAGAATTAACTACATTTATTTTAAATAAAATGATCTACATTCAACATGCACAAGTCAGCCTAAGAAAAGACGATTTAAAGGAAAAGGTTTACCTGAATGAGGGCTTTTATTTCAAGATCGTATTTTATTATTTCTTGGCTACAGATTCGGACGTGGACATCTTGGGAAGCAGCCATATTTGATGGCTACGGCACCTCACAGGGATCATACGGAACACAAAAACGTAGTAAATGCATTTTTGAAACGCGCTTCTGTGGGTTCTCACTGTGTGGAATGGACGTGCTGTACAACAGTGTGTCATTACATTCTTTGCCAGTTACGCAATGTTCGTCCTTTTAAATCCACGTGAATGCTGTATATTCTGCTGCATGAATGTATTTAGAATTACATCATGCTGGAGTTCTTGGAACATTGTTATCTGTAGGTCAGTAGGCCATTAAGATATGGCAGCCACCAAGTGGCAAATGTCACTCAATACAATTTGTCAGAAGGGTGTAATAATAGCTTTTAGTACTTCAGTAAGTTTCCAAGACAGAATTACCTTTTATTAGTGCTTAAGAAGCAAACAAACCAGCCTCATAAAATTAAATGTATGTATGATAAGTGTTGTGTGACAAAGTCGTGGGAGGTTCAGCATGTAAGGAGGTACAGTAATGCACTGTCCATGTAGTTGAAAAGAAAATAATTCTCATTTAATGCATTATTCCCTGGCATTGTTCAGGCTGACAGCTCGTAAGTAGCTAGAATCTCTTTGGGATATCTCTGAGAAGAAATGGATGGGTTATATATATAGGATAAAGCCAGTCAGTGGTGGGAATTGCATAGTAACAAATAAAAAGCACAAAGTATAATACCCGTGTGCATACAATTAAACATTGCTTTACTGTGAACTCGTACTTTATATGCATGTGTATGGGGGTAAATTATTAATCACCTACATTAGCATTAAGATCACAAACTCAAAGGAACAGATTTACTAAGCTTTGTCCATTGCAATACTGTAAGGGATTGCATCGTAAAATGCATGGTGGGCTCCAATAGGTGCGGTCCAACATGGATTATTTAATTAATTAGGTCCCGAAGTTTCATCAAACCCTGTGACACTGTTCCCGGTGGGAATACCTTTGCTTAGTTAATTACATCTTGTTACTTCAGTTTTGGTTCTTGTTTAGTAATTCGATAAAAACATAATACCACAGACACCAGAGCTGTTTCTAACATTTATTTATTTTTAAATATTAAAAACAATGATGGAATCAGACTATTATGGTTACAAGCAACTGTAGTATCAGCTTCGGGCCGATACAATGCTGTGAAACAAATAAAATAAAAATAAAAAAAGAAGAGGCACAATTAACAACAGATCTAAACGGATTAAGATCTCGTTCTAATTTCAGCCCATTTTTTTGAAGACAAACACATTTTTTATTCCAGTGATTTTCTTCTTTTTTTTATTGTGCCTCATACAAACACACAATTATATTTAAAAAACAGCACAATATTTAACCAACATAAATGTAATAACTGTTTATAGATCGTGCTCAACAGGCATATATGTGAGCTACATATATAGACAGGACTAATATGACCAAGTTATTGTTAGGTTCAGCAGGATATACAACTGCAGATTTGCTTAACATGTCACCAAAGATCTAGAACAGAGCCTTTAGCAATGAAATACAATGTTACACCTGGGGAGTACACACAAAAGTACTACTTAGTTACAAACCCCATGCTAGTCATCTAAATAGTAGGGCAAACATTGTTTAAAAGGGGTTAGAACTTTCATGATTATTTGCCATGAATGTGTAGAATTAACGTTATTTTTAAAATCAACACTTTTTTTCTTTTTTTTTAAATTCTGAAGGAAGTGTAATTCATTGCAGGGAACTAAATATGTATTATCTGCTCGTAGGTTTATTTATCTCAAAGGTGGCCCCTGGATGCAGGGATCAGACTTGAAGTAAACCCTATGTTACACCACTAGCTGATATAATCTGAGCAAACATGGTTTAAATTTACTGTTTCAACATCATATAAAAAATCAGAAGCTCTGAAAATAGGAGCTGTAGCAAATTTAGCACAATAGACCAGATCTGGAGCAAAGCAAGTATCATTTTGCTTTATTGATGCACTGTCAAATGCTTGACATCTTATAACTGCAAATCATTCGGTGTCTCTTAGAGATGTGTGTGCTTCTTCACTGAAAAGAACAGCTTAAAGCCAACTGCCAGATAGCTTATGGAATAGTCATGTATGAAATTCAGAGGCACATCGACTGTTTATTTAATGCGACACAAAAGGTGACATTTAATATTGCTCCTTCCATGAGGATACACTCAGCGATAGCATCCGGGCACAAAATCATTTGAATATGATTGGTTAACCCAGCTACGGTCCTCCTTCCTTTTCATACACACGTCTTTGATGTTATAAAGTACAACAAAGAATTATTAAAAACAACATAAAAATTGGGAAAACTGTATGGCAAAAAAAAGTGAAGGCAAGTATTCATCAAAATTCAGACTTGTGCAATAAATTACAGATTTAGACCATGACTACAAATGAAATACAAAATATTGGTGTATAGGAAAAAATAAGTTAACCACAGAACATACAGAGATCTTTAATGAGAAACAAGTTTAAATTATTTTGAATGAAGATCGCAACATTCTTTGGATAGTCTCACTGATTAGTAAACCACACATTCACAAAGCAAATACCCCAGGGCAAAGTTTGCACCAGATTTAAATGCATGTAAAAGGACCAACTAGTAACATTACAAAATTATAAAGAATATCTTGTAGTTTTTGATGATATTAAAGAATAACATATTTTAAAACGTCTGAGAATTTGGAATAAAATGTAAAAAATAAAAATGTTGCATACCTTCTCCTGTAGCAAATGCTTAGTGAATCTGGCAGTCTTTTTTCAAGATTCGTTGATGGTAGACAACATTCACCTTTCAAGGAACATTGTGTCTGAACCACTGTTTATTTCAAATGAGAGCCACCTCATTGATTTAAATCTGTCATTAAATGTAAAAACAGTCAGAAACCTTGGCCTGATGGAATAAATAATCTTGCACATAATAATAATAATAATAATAATAATAATAATAATAATAATAATAATAATCATCATCTTCTTAAGCATATAGATTCAATTTTCATTTTAGAAGTAAGGCACCTGATAAAGCAGGCACTTTTTCATTTGTGGGTTTGTTCTGGTTGTTATGTATTTGTATTTCTTAATGACCCAGAAAAAAGGGTGGATTCAATTAAAACAAGCCAATTCGCTGATCATCCTAAACATTACAGCATTCCACCATAAAGAATCAACACATCTGCAAACATTTATGATGATATTGCCTTTGTTTAATGATTTATCATCAGTTGTTTTATTTGATACATTATCTTTTGAATTTACCAAAATGTAGTACAGTCACACTTGTATTACAGACCACCTGTTCATAAAAGACCGTCCATACTCACGCCAGTGGTCAACATAAACAGGTTTGACCGTTGTAACATACAGAGGAATTTCAAGTCTGTAAAGCAAACAGGAAACAGCTCCTGCCTTTTTTCATTTTTATTTGGAGAGTTGATTTCTAAAGCAATGTACAGCCTTACTCACAAGAGTAAAGTCTGCATAGAGCACTATCAACAGTAGTTGTGTATACTGTCAGCATTGTTGTCGCAACACTACAAACTGAAACATGAAAGCAAGCCAAAAATAAATCACTTAGAACACATACACATATCCGGGTTTTATCAATTAAGGATACTTTTTGTTTTGAAAAAACTAAACATAAATGTATATGTCTTGTCTCAATGTCAATAGAGGAAGCAGAAAAAGAAGTTACTGGTATGGAAGTACAACCATTTCTAGACTTTTTAAATGCCACAGAGTCCCCTGGTAAAATGTAAAGATGCACAGCTTATGCTCGTCTTGTTAAAAGTAAAACCCGCAAGAACACTTTACTAGTGCTGAGGTGACAGCCATAAATATAATGCTGTACACAGCCCATGGCAACTATGTTTGACATATGCCTGATGATTTATTTATCATTAATAAGACACAACTATTTAATTGATTTAGCATTTTAACCGGCCACCGTGTCTTAACTCAGTACCTTAGAAGCCAGCATAATTTGCCAAAGCAATATATAGTTTCATTTGAACTTTTATTTGCGAAAGGCTAAGAGGTTGGCACGGTATTGGGAGTTTGTTTCTGATTGGTTTCCCCACTGCAAACCTCTTTTACAGTACAGTACAGTTTTTTTTTCACCATTCACAAGATAAAGCTTCCGTGAATACGCCTGGACACGCTTTTTCCAATACAAGAAATAAACGAGAAAGAAAAAACAACATCTGGAAACATCCAGAACTGACACGCCTACACTGTATATCAGCCTGAAGTACACCCAAAGCAGCATCCAGTTTCCATAGGAAAACTACTGAAGACAACTGAAGATATAACTTTAGAACCCAGAAATCGAGGCTCAGCTGCCCGCTTCTAGATTTGACTCCATCGTCGCAGCATTCTGACGAGCCCAGGTTTAGCAGCAAATGGCAGGAATATAAAAATTGATTCTTTTTCTTTTTCTAAACAAAGTGCTTTTTTCTAACATATCTATCAATGTAATATAAACTCAACATTTAAAAGATACATTTCAGCTTATTTTATTTACAATTTGAAACACTGCATTCAGGACGGCATAAACTATTTGCATTACACTTACAAAAAAAAACGAAAAAAAACTACACTTTAAATCAATTCTGGTTTCTGTAAAATGCCAATCTTAAAATACCTCTTACCTTAAATAAACATGGACATGTTAACTGAATGATTACTAGTAAGCTAGTTGGTAAATTGCTACAGTATATTACTGTAAAGGTTATAGATACATTGGTATCCATTAGCAGGGTCATTTAAATTAGTCTAGTGTTAAATTACCAGCTAAATTTACTGAAAAGCACACCGTTCCAGAAATACAGCATGTAGTAGATTCTGACAATACTACCATTAAAATGTCTTAAGAGAGAGGTCAACTCTGTCAACCTGCTCTTATCAGGCATGTTATATTTATATTTTCTCCAATTGCTTGTTTCCTGGTACCTGCTCAAAAGCATTTAGGTTTCAATCAATCAGATATAGATCTGAAAACAAATACATAAATTCAAAATAAATGGATGATTTGAGACCTGATCCGCAATTGGCGATTTGAGTTTGGGACTTTTTGGCCCATGGAAACAAGGATAGCATGAAGCAAGTTAAGAAGTGGGTTTTAATGAAATCACTAAACAGACTTAATTCAAGAGAACATGCTCCACCTTATGGTAATTAAAATCGTATTTCACTGTGACATTTAATAGAAAAATAACTTTACATTACACTGATCTACTTAAATCAGCTAAAAGTACAGCTATTGAGCCAATACTCTGTTACAATTTAAACCTAGCAGTGTCTCTGAACAGACGTTATCCTGCATTTTGCCTGTTATGATTGTCATTTTGACAATAATGTTTAAAAAAAACAACTGAGATGTGTGAAAACAAAAACAATTGATTGGCTGATCAACTGAAATGAATTTGCCACACTGCTCGGACTAAAGTAATTTTCACTATCTCTGAATCTACTGTCTTTATCTGGGCTATACCACTCTGCCTTTTGAACATGAAATATGTCTCTGAAAATGGTATCCCATACATTGAAAATATCATATTACAAAACTGGGCTAAATAATAACGGACATTAATGGTATTTTGGATATTAATGGGATTTTGTTAATAATACTGTATACGATTGACTTACACAGTACTGTGTTAAGGTTAACTGCAAGCCACATGTTCTAACTGCTATGAACGCCTAAGTTCTGGATTATTATATTTCTACCTCAGTTTATGGCTACAGGCCTTAAAGATGTAATTACTAGTTTACTAATACTTTACTAGCGCTTTTATTCGGTCTTCTACAGACAAAGCTCTCCATCCCAGACATTACATATCCAACCTGACATTTACCTTTCCACTCTCTTCAATGGCAAACCTGTCTTCAGATATTTTAGAAAGCCCAAAGAAACCAGAAACACACTGACCCTACATTATTTCCTCGACTCCTCTTAAAAAAAATAATAAAGCATCCTACTGATTTCAGTACTAAAAACATAGAGATAACCTCAGATATTATACAGTGCAAACACAAAGCAAAAGTTATTTTTTTGTTTTTTGTAGTTAAATATATTTCAAATGGAATAATTTGCTACATCAACAAAAAGGTATTGGCTACCTGTACAAAAATATATAAAGTTGTTATTTTTTTTTTCTTTTTAACTTTTTCCTTTTTTTATTTATTTATTTATTTTTAACAGTCTGAAGTAGATTTTAGAAATGTATCATGCAATAATCCGTCAAGTGCTATTTCTGGTAATATTTTACAAGCTAAATAAAAGGTACATTGAAAGCTCCATGTTCTTCTATCCTATTCTCTTCTTTATAAAAAGTCAGTACAATATATACCGCATTTATGTAATTTATAAAGGAAAAAAAATTCCAAACTCTTTTCCTAACAAACTTGTCTACTTCACAAGCCAACAACAGGAACAGCAACCCTATATAAAGTATGTGTGAATGCTCCTGCAGAGAATTGGACCCAAGCAATGAATTCACAGTTCAATGAATACCCCTGACCCTACCACTTTTTCTACATTCAATACGGTATCAGGTAAGCTGTGCAAAACCTTACTTAAACTGGCTATTTGCCATTTTTGTTGCAATCGTCTTTGGTACAAAAACAAACAATCAAAATATAGTGTGCAAATAGTTTTTTCATGGTAAAGTACCAAAACCAAAAGTTATTTTCAGAGCCATCGTATGATACAATACACAGACTCTGTGGCATATATCTACATTTCCAAATATTCCTATGTACATTCAAAATAGTTTAAAGAGCTAAAATACATTACAAATCCACAAATTACCCATCTGTACTATACATCATCCAGACTTTCTTCTTTTGTAAAAGCATACTTTCCTTAAACTTCTGTATTAAATACAAGGCACAATGAGTATTACTTTGTACATACACATGAAGTTAGATATTAAGCTCAAGAATTTAAAACTTTATACACTATACTAGCAAAGTCTACAAAGTCCAAATGTCGTGATTTCAACCAAAGTGTATGGAAGAAAATTAACATCTTGTTCATTTATTCAAGCACTAATATGTGAACTATTAGCTTAACCACTGTATTATGGTAGTTTTATGTTCCATCATCTCTTTAACCTCCTTCCCTTTTGTCAGCCCCCAAACATTCTAAAAGGGAATAATGGAACCTTCCATTGCCAAACTTATACTACGTAACTCAGAGTACAAGGCTGATGTTAAACTAGACGTAGACTTTTTGGCATTTCCTACTCGGCTGGAATCTAAACGGCCAACAAAATCTCCAACTCATCTAAACCACATGCAATTTTTATGCTCCGTCTATGTTGCATTTACTATGTATACTACTAAGAATTTTGGATAGCAATTGCTGTAGGTTTCAGTTCTGTAGCATACCCACCAAAGTGCTGTTTCTTTTTCCTGGCAGGTATAATTTTCTTGTTTTCACTTCATAATTTGTAACTAGTGGCTCCTACAAGACATTTACAAGCCACATGCACGGAAGGCGAGTAAAACACAGTAAATGCAGAGATCCTGCATTTTTGTTGCACAGTTCTAAATATTAGGTTTGTGGATGTATTCCTTGATGTAAATGAACATGCAAAACATTATGAGATTACAGTGTCACATTAATGGCGCGGATGGTTCTCTCTGCCTTGGGCTCTTGTTGGCCCATGGCAACATGTTACACTTTTGATGTCGGCACGCGGAGTCCCACAAGGCCTCCTGTTGGATCTCCACCGGCCGTCTTTTCCAGGATCTGGTTAACAAAGTCCGACGTCTGCCCACCTACAGGAGAGCTCACTAAAAGACAGAATAAAGGATAAACTGAAAAGAAAATGTACAGGTTTCTGACTAACCTGGTTAAAATCTAAACAATTACAGTGCCAATAGCCATGTTTACAGAGGCATGCTATGTAATGGCACCATAGCACTGCCATGGCTACAGCAGGGCTATCATTTCGATACAATCCAGACCTTAACCTGTAAATACCTGATCTGGTGATGTAACGTGACTGCCTTAGTTTATAAATTGGGAACTGGGAAACTTTCATAGCAGATTCTTGTAAATATGTTTCTTACCAAGAGTTTCCTTAATGAGCCGGTCAAGTTTCTCAGTCATGCTGGTTCCCTTGTCCTCTCTCAGAATCTGCACTCTGGTCACAATTTCTTGTTTGACAGCATTGATCACAAACAGGAGCTTATCTGCAAATACAAACATTTCACTTTAATACAACCTTTAGACAGCTTTCATTCATTTTTAAATTAGCATTTAAATGTTGGGGTTTTCCAACAAAGACAGGATTTAGGATATATATTATTTTTTATTATTATTATTTTATTTCTAGCAGACGCCCTTATCCAGGGCTTACTTACAATTGTTACAAGATATCACATTATTTTTTCTACACATTATTTTTTATATACAATTACCCATGTATACAGTTTTTTTTTTTTTTTTTACTGGAGCAATCTAGGTAAAGTACCTTGCTCAAGGGTACAGCAGCCGTGCCCCCACCTGGGATTGAACCCACGACCCTCTGGTCAAGAGTCCAGAGCCCTAACCACTACTCCACATTGCTGCCCAATTCTATAACCACAATAGAATTCTGCATGTTCTAGTACAGTACTCTAAGGTATTTAGACATGCTTAGGTGTAATGCAGTTGTATAAAATTAAGTACTTCCAAAAAATAACATATTTACCATATTCTGTATTGAGGCCCCAGAGTTTCACTTTATTGGCCTCATACTGTGCCTTTTTCTTCAGCCGGCAAGCCCTAAGAGTAAAAAAAAAAAAACACATTGGAGAATGAATGCAGCCAACCATCTTCTTTTCTGTGACACAATTAAAATACACTTCCACATGTGTCTATTGTAAGGGCTGTAGATAAAATGTGAATGTATACTGTGTGTGAGCAGTTTCCAAGGGAAGTGAGTGTGTATAACTCAAAATGCAGGACTAGAAACGGTCACTGCTAACAAACAAAAACATATAAAGCCCTTTAATTAGTCGCTTTCGACTGTGTGATGGTTGAGACTGGCCTATAGATCAGTTTAGGCTAATGAGCAAAAAAAAAAAAAGACCTTTTGCATCACAGCTCAAGCCAAACGAATGTGAACTCCAATAATATCAGATTTTTGCCAAAAGCCTTTTTATTGTCTTAAACAAGCAACACATTCCGACTTTATCTAAATTCTAAATAAAACAGAACTAGTATATTGTGTTGTTGCCTAGAGGGAGTCATAGTTTAGCTATACAGGAACTGAAATCAACACTTACGTAAGCACCATGTTGGTCTTGTTAACATTTTTTTACAATGTTAAATTACAGCTACTACCATGAAAAAGTAGGTTAATAAGAAGATTTGCATCCACAGTATAAAGAGTAGCTCAGGCAGAGTCAGACCCATGCGTATCCAATTGTGATATAACTGGATAGCCTTCATTCGCCTAACCAGATGCCAGAACAGGTGGTCACGACCTATATTTTGATACCCAAATAACTTTTATTAGGTAACAAACATATTAAGTGTTATGCATATGTACAGGCACCCCCACTATATGCAATGGCCAGGAATACTCTTCACAGAGGATCTTTTCTATCCAGAGTTTGAGTCTTCTTACCTGGAAGCTAGTTTGTTCTTCTCTTTCCGAGAGCGTGGCCGGGCAGTCAGTGGAAGCTCACTGACTGGAGTAAGATCACTGATCACCTTGTTTAGCTTTCTCAACTCATTCCCAATCTGAAGAAGCTTTCTGGGGTTCGGAGTCAGGTCTTCCACATCGGTTCTGCGAGACTTCTTTACAGTGTACTTCCCTGTTTGAATGAGAAGAAACAGAATGAGGCATGCGCTAGATCACCTATCCATTCAACTGATCTTTAAAAAGGTAGCATGAAAACGCGATCCACTGTAATGTGATTGGGAATGGCAGTGTATTTTTGTGTTAAAGCCCTCACCGTGGAGGTGCCCGTTCTTCTGGAACATGTTGCTGGGCAGGGTGTCTCGATCCCATTCTGAAGGCTTCAGCATGCGTTCTTGTTTGGAAGGCGTCAGCTGCTCACTGTACTCCCAGAAGTACCTTCTTTTGCCTCTCTTTCTGGATAATCCAGCTGGCATCCCTTTCAGGTCTTCCACTTGGTCATTGTCACACCCTGAAATACAAAACAGCAATCTGCTGGTGAGCTTATCGATCAATCATTAATGAACTATAAAAGAAAATCAATAACTAAGAAAAACACTTGGATTGTCCTCCAAATACATCACCAATAGGGGGAAAAAAAACCACATTGCTTCATCAGTCAAATACTTGGGCAACAACCAAACTTTCTTTCAAATTAAACTTTGAAATAATACAATACAATATACAATACAACATTGAATTCCTTTTCATTTCTACTGCATCTCAAGGTGCAGTAAAATAGCAGTGCTAAAACAGAACATTCTAATTTAAGGGTCTACCGACATGCTTACTTCATTTTGCAGGGCGGGTATGTCATAATAAAGCATAAACTGCAGAAAGATTACACTGGCAGTTTGTGAATCCAAACTTGATCCTATTTTGTAAACATCATGTTGACCAAGCCATATACAGAGACTATGGTTTACTTATAGAATGATCACAATGCAGTAAATCTTAAAGGCATACAAGCTGTTGCAGCACATTCAGTCTAAACTGTAAAGCAGTCTGTCTCTCTCTGTCTTACTAAACAGAAACGGCTGTTAACTGCGAACATAAAACACACACACAAGCGACACACACACACTTAAATAATTTCAAGATTAATCAAACCATACTACAGCTCCTTCATTTTTTTTTTTACTGAAAGAAAACCTGCCTTACCAGATATGCAGGAAGTAAACCTGGCAACACCAAAGTTCTGCTTTGTGTACTTACACAGCACTTTAGCCTCCCTGACATAAATATCTGAAGAACACACATACCTGGTTCAGAGAAGGTATCACTCATGTCGTCTTTATCATCTGCATAGTCCTCCTCTTCCTCCTCATCCTCTTCCTCTTCCTCCTCATTCTCTGAGAGCTCATGTTCGCTCCCAAACCCTTCGTCATGGTCTTCATCTTCCAGCTCCAGCTCTTCAAGATCCTCTTCCTCCTCGTCCTCCTCTTCCTCCTCCATCTCTGGTTTGGGCTGCTCCTCCATGCTCTCGTCCGTCACAAAGAGAGAGTAGTTGTGCTCTTCCTTCTTCTGAGACTGGTCCAGCACCAAGGCATTGGTGGGCAGTAGTCCCTGACTCACACCAGGAGAGGTGAAGAGCTCATGGGGCTCCACTAGGGGTGCTTTTCTCGGAGCAGTGGCGGTGGCAGCGATCTCTGTGCTCTGCTTTTCAGCTTTCATTTCAGGCACTGCCATTCTGCACTCGCTAAATGAAGAGCCAATGGTGATGCCAGCCTGGGCCTGCAAGGCCTCCGCTGCTGGTCGGAGTGGTGCTGTATTGATCCTGACTTTAGCCTTCCTGACATAGCCCTTGATATCAGAATGAAAAGATGTGACCTTAGCACTCTGTATCTGAGTTTTGCTGATGGTTTCTGTGCTGGAGGGTACAGGCCTGGTGGCTTTCTGAAAGCTTTCCGCATCATCTGGAAGGGGTTTCGCAGAAGACGAGACTAAGTCGGCAGCCTGCTCAGCATTTTCTTCCCACTTAAGGAAGATGCAAGCATACTTGTTTTCTGACTCGGTAGAAGATCAGGGTGATAAAGCAGATCTGAAACAGGCTGGGAATCCTCACTGTTAAGCTGTGCTAAGGTCGGTGTTTTTCCAATGACTTCCTCGTCTTGATAAGGACTAGAAAAATCATCCAGTCCCAAAAAATCCACTTCCTTGGTTCCCCAGATATCACAGCTGGCTAGCTTCGTGTACTTGGTTAAGTCTTCCCAGTATGTATCCCACTGTTCAAAGTTTGAGTTATATGTCGGGTCACTGTCCAGAACTTCTTCTATGTCCTTGCATACCTCAATTGATAGGACATCACCTCTAGGACTTTGCCTGCAAGCCATTTCTCTGTCCTGAGGGGGAATCAACAATTTTAATTAGTGCAACTGTATACAGTAAGTTAGGGTTAGAACAAAAAATGATTATCGTCATATTTATTTATGGTCATTTATGTTAAACTGTGTTAAATAGTGTAGAACTACAATAGATTTGTTGTAACATGTTACGCATGTTAAGTTCAATGACTAAGTATGACCATACTACTGTACAAGACAGTCATTAAATTGTTTATAGTCATTTAGAACTGTATTATTTGTTTGGGTAATATGGCCTCATTATGCCATAAACATGAATTCCCTTTTTACTCAGTGCTTACCAGTTCATACATGAAGTCTGGATCGGAACTGCTAGACAGCAGGTCTGTGCTGGTCAGTACTTGATCAGAAAAAGTGTGGTTCTCAAAGGCATCCCCAAAAGGAGGTTCCATCTCACCAATGCTAGGCTGGAACATATTATATATACAGTATACATTAATTAACTGCAAGGATGCATTGAAAACATATGATTCCAGAGGTAAATGGAACTGGCTGAGCATTAAGCAAATATACTGTTTGTTTTTTAACAAGGAAGCTTTATATAGTATGTTACTGTTAAGGTTACTACTGTAGTAAATAACAAGGATAATCCAGTTTCAGTTATTCAAGCTTTAACCAGTACAATTTGTTGGACAAAACTTGGAGCAACCAATAACTTAACAATAGCAGGTATTTTCCCTCATTTTAATTCTACTAACATCAGTATTCTACACCGTTACATATAATTAGCTTAGTGGTAAATACTGAACAGCATCTTATTAAAGGTAAAATACCAAAGACAAGACAGACTTGAGCCATTCACAGCCCCAACAGCTTACCTGAGGCATTGCCAAGCCCAGATTCCCTCTGTCTAATTCCAAACTTTTTTGTTGTGTCACGGGGGCCGTCGTTTCCAGCTTTGTTTTAATTAATTAATTCCATCACAACTGGGTAGTTTTCTGTATAGCCTCAATGGCTTGCTAAAGCGTGCTTGTCTGGTCCTCTTCTGTTAATTCTTTTCTATTGTGAAAGAAGAAAGGAATAAAAAACAGCACCAAGAGCCAACAAAGCATACATTTCTCCTAATTACAGTATCTGGAGCGAGTTTTTGTATTTCTTACAGAATTGTTCATTAATGGACAGGGATATATATACGGCAAACAGGAACAAGGTAATGTTAGTGACTTTCATGAAAGGCGGGGAACACTTTAACTGGCTGTAGTACACTATCACTTATGACTAGCTACCAGTATTGCACGACATTTATCACAGTCTGTTGCATAGTCATAGATTATCATGCAATATTTTTCATTTGGCATATCTGAAGTCACAATCACAGTTTAGCAATTGCAAAGTATTTCACTTATTTTAAGGTTCATTTGCCACTTTTAAGCAGACCCAGACCCAGAAATTGCATTTTTAAAGCACTTTCGTGCCGCTTTATTATTAACAGAAATAAAAGATAACTCCCACATGGACTACTAAACTATACTTTTTTTTTAAGTTTCTAACTAGATCGGATGGCTAAGCCGCCACCGATTAAAATAAATAAATAAAAACTCTGTAACACACGAGCACACAAACAATAGGTTTCACCTTTGGTTACTGTTATATACCTGCCTGCTGATTACAGGCAGGCAACATCAATTAAATTAACTAAAAAATTACACTGTAATTACACCCACATTTATCTGACAGGGACAGAAATTAACCCTACCCCTGCCAACCACCAACACATTTTTTACAGGCAGGATTTGCCCTGCCATACAATAGATAACCTGTTTTTAAATAGAAACCTTTATGTTACCAGCTACCACCACAGTGTTAGAGATACTGTCTGCAGCATGGACCTTTAGAATACCTCTGAAGTGTTTTATCCCTGCATCAGGGATAAGATTAAACCCTTGTTCAAATATCAGCATAATGTCATGTATCAGTACACAACTTAGATGCAGGGACATTTGTCACAAGGTTCTGGACAGACAACTGTGTAAATAATGGTGGTAAGTTTAAGGAGTTTAATTGCTGAACACAATTAAAAAGAAAGCTAATAATTTAAGCTTAAACGTGTACAGTACTGTACCTGTAAGAAGCACTTACAGTTCCTCCAAGCAATTAACCTATTATCATACAAATCTTGACTTAAGATTTGAGAGACCAGGTGATAAGTGTCATGCTTTATTCAGCATTGTTTTTTCAGGACCAGAAGACTTTGTTCTTAAATGATAAGCAACGTTGCACAGCTACATTAAAACAATGTTCACAGCAAAGCACCTGATCAGGGCTGAGGGAAAACTCAGCAACCACACTGCAAACTGCAAGCTGTACACAACAACTAATAATATCACATCTTACAACCCTTTCAGTTTCCTAGCAGCCTATTCAAAAGAATGCAAGGGTTTCCGTTCAGCAAGCAATATAAACAGTTTGTGCTAGGCTGGACAGGAATAGACAAAGTCAGTGAACACAAATGACACATACTATACAGTACCAAAATCATTTTAAACAGCTATTTTATATTAGGTTTCACAGTGCTCTTCTTCCCTGCCAGGCACTGACCTTCTCTTCTGTTCAGCAAATAGGATTCTGGAGTGCAGTCGACCCCACCACAGCAGGAGTGTTCAAATGCTATGTAAATTAATCATTTCTACAGTAGCAGTAAGTAGTATTGACAAAGCTGGGATGCATTCTCTATGAAATACCTATTTTACAAACACCCCCGGGTTCCAATTAGTGGAGGTTTTGCTATATTATACTGTACAAGAAAGCAGATGGATTCAGCAGAATGAAAAGTGAACTGACTTGTATCACTTTCTGAAATAAAACAAATGGTCAAATCAGCATTCCACCATCAGAGAATGTATCTGAAAGCCAGCTAGAGACAACTACAGCTTATTGGAAAAACAAAAACCTAGCTAAATATTGGAGCAACTTAGTAAGCCTCATATAGTATCTTTAATAACAGAACATGGTATTTAAATAATTGCCCAGTTTATCAACAGTTCAGTAAAGTGCACTCACAACCAGTATTTTGATACAGTCTTTTAACCCTGCCTTGCATACTTATTCTAACTGACTTATCAGTCATCAGGAAGCTTGTATGACACAAATCTACAGTTTATGAAGTACATGCAAAGTAAGTAACATACTTGCTACTGAAAATTAACTTATTTTTCTAAAAACATATGTAAGAGAAAGGAAAAAAGGAATACCCTATAGTATTTTATTAAAAAGACACAAAAGTAGAGTTTATTATGAGTCACACAAATGTTGTCTCAACTATTACAGTAGCTCTTAACTGAAATGTATCACTTAAGTTCAGGCAGCTATGGCACACTCTGTACTAAATACAGCTGCAAAACCTTTCCTGTTCTGTACTGCACCTTGCCTGCAAACTAAGGTTCGATTTTAACAGAGCACAGTGGTGCTGAAAATTAGAATTCTAAATTATTTGTGATACTACAATCAGGAAACATAAAAATCATTTTGGACACAACTGCTGAAGTAGTAAATGAGATCTCAATAAAAGAGGCTTGTTTACCTCCAACCTGTGACTGTATATGTACAGTAAGCCTTAATAATGGTCCCAAGATGCATTTGTGACAAGGTCTTTAAACTGCAATCCTGAGTTACAATCCAATCATAACAGATAGAAGAATTGAATTTCCTGCTTTCCTTTGAAGTCATGGGTTCTTTTTAAGACCTATAAAGCACTATGAAAATGCATCCAATATGCATTAGAAGTGGCTGAATTTTCTAAACTTCAAGAAGCCCGATTTTAAAGCAAGTGTACATTTATACCTGAACCTAACTTAACAAGCAAAAAATAACTTCATTCCAGGTAGGGGCAGTCAAACTGTTACTCAGGGTAATTTCTTGTTAGTTGTATTTCATTAAAATAGTTTAATTCCCTTATGGGAGAAAATTGAATTTGCTTTATATTAAAAAAAAAAAAAAAAAATCAGGCCTCAAGTCTACAAAAAGTATACGGCAATGTACCAGAAGAGCATTGAATGAGACTGTGTCCTGTTGGTTCCACTGAGAGAAAGGGAGCATCTAATATGCTATTTCCTGAATGCCTGAGAGATCCAGGAAGAGAGCCAACAAGGAGTACTGCTGGGAAGGCTGAGCTTTCTACAGACTCAGGGCACGAATTTCAAAAGCCAATCAGTTCTCAACATATCCCTGGAGGAGAAAGCTGCCAACCTACTGTGTGTTACCAGACTAAAAACCAAGCATAAAAAAAAATATTATAAATGTTACATAACAAATGCTTTTGGATCCTTTTTTTCTTTAAATGAAGAGAAAGCATGTCGCACAGCCACGAGGTATAATGTGAAACTGTTATTAAATAACAATTAACTTAAATGTACAGTACTGTACAGTACAGTACAGAGCTTTGTTTTCATAAATGCAAATGCAGTCTTGCTAATCACGATGAACAGGTCAGATTCTGCAGAGCTGCGGCCTGGTACAGCAGAACTGTCATGCAGTACAACTGGTAAGCCTCAGGCTTGGGAGAAGCACAGCAGGGTACTGGAGGCACGAGATCCTAGCTGATGCTGTACTTGAAAGAGTTTCAACGTTCATTTGAACTAGACTGATGTACTCTAATGACGTGTGTACAAGATGATGCTGCAACATCACAACACAACAAACTGCACAATATAAAAGTACAATTCTTTTTACATTTTAAAATGCACTTTGATAGATATGATAATGGATGGCCAATAAATAGATGAATGCCGTAAAATATTTCTATACAGATATAACGTACTGTAGAGCCTGGTGAGTACATTTGTTTAAAGACCTCTGTATCTATTTTACTAGATTAAATTGTTATTTGCCCAAGCAGATATGCTTCAGAAAAGTGGTATTTAAAAGAATAGGATCTATTTGACTAGCTGAGTAGTCCTACACCCTTTTTAGGCGATGATTGTAAGGGTTAGGGTTAGGGTTAGGTTATGGTAACGGTAAAGGTAACCCTAACCCTAACCCTATTTATGGCTTGGCAAGTTTACAATGCATGGGGAAAGCTGTTAAAACTTATCTTCACAGCTCTTTCCTTTGAACCCAGTAAAACTATAGCCAATAGCCAAATCAGCCTTCTCTTGCTGACAACAGCTGATGTGGGAGGGTTGTTTTGCAACCCTTTGTGACCCTCTTGTCACAGTTTAAAATAATGCAAAGCATGGCACAAATCCGCAGCCTCCTCCCACATGAATTCCAGGCTACATTTTCACTCAAATATTAAATCCAACCACCTAAAACACACTGGACCGCTTAACACGTATTTATTGAAAATGGTCTTTGTGAGAAAACAGGCAAAGATCTGACTCTGTCCTGCTTTAGGAAGAAGCAGTCTGTCAATGCCTAGAGCCTGCAACAATGTGTCTTGCCTTTCGATTGTGATCTACAGCACCACTTAAACTTCACGTAATGTATCCTTTCTGCATTATTTCTTAAATATGCACTAATGAAGATGTCAGCCGATGGTTCCACTTGCCTTAAACAAGCATCTCCGGCAAAGCAAACACAGCTTGCAGTCCTGTGTGATTTTACTGCCTGAGAGATGAGTATTGCTTCTGTGTTATCAACAGGAAGTGCTGCAGAGTGGTTTGGTTTTCATTTGAAAAGGAGTGTGTTTTGGGGGAGTTAGTATACTAGGAACAGACAACTACTGTAATAATCCTGAATTATTAGGCAACCAATCACATATGAATGAAGAGTACAGGTTAATATCTGGTTTCAGTATTCATTTAAATGCGGACATAAAGTATGCACACATGTAAAAGCTAGTATTCTGTTCTTACTCACAATGTTCTGTTATTGCTCTTAATTGTATTATTACTAGTGATACTTGAAATGTATTTGCTTACGATTGTAAGTCGCCCTGGATCGTGCTAATAATAATAATAATGTGCAGGTTTGGTGCTTCAATGTCTGGTCTAATTTGGATTCACTTACGTAGCTAGTGTAGTGCAGATTTTTTCTGTCCATTGTTAGGAAATTCACCTAAATGTCACATTTGTTCTTCTGTGTTCCTACATAGTTTAGTCAGTGGTCATTCCTGACTATGCAATCAATAAGTAATCTTATTGAAATTCTGTTCATCTCTTCAGATAACCTGCTTGCCACTGCTGGAATGAGCTACTATAAGTAAGAGTTGATTACTTTGCTCCAACACAGAGGTTTGACTGGGATAAGGGGAAAAACTGATGAGGATTTCGACATTTCAGGGTGATAAAATCCCTCAAGAATCACCTTGGCATATTATTGATGTACTGCATAATGTTGCTATACAGTTACTTAATTAGGATCATCAAGCATATACAATTGTAGGCAATAGGTGTTAGTTTGTAGCTTGTGTTTGGGACCACTTCTTATAGGCCCTTCCTGTAAATTACATGCCATCTAACAAAAATAAACACAGCCCACCATGCACCATCATCTCATACTTCCAAAGATCAGCATCTGTGCCTTTTCAATGCATAGTCTTCAAAATGCTGTTTATAACGCCAATTATTCTACTTGTCAATTTCATTATCTGGGACACACAGAGTGATTTTCTCTGTCTCTGTCACCTGCTACTGTACACCACAATAACAATCTTTTCAAATTCAGCACTCAGGATAGGCAGGATTGCCAGATGTCTGTGTTTTCTATTTATATACAGTGAAAATCATCTGACAGTGACCAAAATCATTTCTTATATATGTGAGGTGAAAGGATAGAGACTGGTGCCCCTTAATTCAGAAATGTATAATAAATGTGCAGGCTTATTCAATTAAAAAAAATAAAAAAGAGTGTTTTTTTTAATTATATGAAAATATGTCCTTTATTTTGTCTGCTACTAATAGTCCTGAAAACAGCCTTATCAGGTTATCTGTAAAAATCCATATAAGTTCTACAGGATCTGCGGTGTGTGAACGATTCTCTCCAAGCATGTGTCAACCATTTAAATTGCACAAACCTTTTATCAGCTGATCATATTAAAAATAAAACAGGTGCTGAATCTCAGTGCACAAGTTACCTACATTTTCACTTCTCTTAAGCATATTTACCATTACAATTTATAACAATTGTAAGTATACTGAAAAAAATAAAAACTTAACATAAAACCATCATGAACAAAGAACTACAGTAAATTGCAGAACTATCAATTCCTGAACAAGAAGTGTTGCCAGATCAGAGATTCCCCATCCAGATCTAGAGGCTTTACGTTACTGTTCAGGGCAATCTGGAGGTAAAAAAAATAATAAATGGGCACAGTTTTTTTTTTTGGTACAAACTTGCAGCTTGTACGCATGCGTGAAAATGCTGCTAAGAGGATGTATTTTTTTTCTCACGATATCAGCGATCAAGGTTTATCAGTACTTGAATCTGCTTTGGTAATTTTTAACGTGAAAAACGCTACTTACACACAACTCTACATCCTTTAAAGACCTGACCTACAAAACACTGCAGCTTGCATTATGCTCGTCCGGTTCAGTGTACTGTGTCATTATCAACATTAATGTCATTACTTTGCTTGGATTGCCAGCCGTCACTTTGTAACCTGTTTTGTATTAACTGTGGATAATAAACAACATTATTTGATGCCCACAGTGTATTTTTTGGTACAGTCTACCCCCCTACTCTGCTCTGACCTACAAACAACACTCTCCAATTGTGAAAACCAACATGGCCTCCAAAACAAAACAAAAACAAACATCAACCTAACCCAACTGCGCTGAGCACCCGCCCACTCACTCCACCGCTATTCGCTCACATCATCCCCAAACGCTTTCCAATCCAGCTCTGATTGGGCCGGCTGTCTTTCAGTTAAGGCAAAGTGCACGGCAGGCGACACCCACCCATTTCAGGACGGGCTGAGCTAAAGTATAAACAGAATTTAAAAGGGCCTTTTATTTACATAATAATAATAATAATAATAATAATAATAATAATAATAATAAAAATACAAATATCTACTGTATTTCACGCGTGCATTAAAAAAAGGGTTTCCACAAATGATGTGCTGACAAAACGGGACTTTGGCTGCTACATAACATTATACAGATAGATCTATGTATTAAAAGTCAAATGGATTATATATCTTTTTTATGCTAGATCTTTCTATTGACATTTTCGAAAATACCCACAAACCGATTTTAGGGTAATACCAACACATTTCTTTTAAACCTGTAGTACATGTTTTCAAAAGGGGGCGTGTACCGTCAAAATGCTAGAAATTAATTAATCGGTAACTTTTGTAATGCTGTATTTATATTTTACGTAAAAAGTTGCGAGACGTTTTGCCTATTTAGAGAAATAACTATGTCCAAATACAACAGACTGTTTCTAATTTATCGAAATTGCTTTCCATAAATAATGTTCCTTGATAAAAGAAAAGAAAAAAAATACAAGTGCAGCATGATCTGCAAAAGAAAATTACTCTATTTTTCTCCTAAAGGTAAAGGAGACACAGCATCGTTTATTTAAAATATTCACGAAACATGGCATTTTACAGACAACTTTAGCATTTACATGTCCCAGTTCAGACATTTAAGTTCAGCAGAACTCGTGACTTAAATAAAGGGGACGCAAACCAAACATAACCCCACCACTTCTTCAGAGCGTAAAATATAACATCACAGTCAGGGAAAACAGAAAAAATGCAAACACAGACATCAAAAATGAGATTTTTGGGTGAATAAATGCATTTGGTGTATATTCACTCGGACCTAAATCCCGTCTGAATCAAGCTATGGCCTCCATGCTTTTTGTGCACTCACTCACTGATTTGTTTATTACCGTGCTGTTCAGTGATCTTCCCCAAGCGGCAACTTAAAGGAACATTAAATAGCTCTTTTACTCACCCTAAGACTCCCCATAAGGTGATTTTAGGTTTGAATTATTCCAGTATTTCTATCTTTATTTGCATAAAATGTTCCAATCCTATGCACTCCACGCTTTCTCCCTTTCTGGTTTGTTTTGTTTATCTTCTTCCTGACGGGTTACTGGAAAGCGCGTGACTCCCCCTTCACGTGGTACAAAGTCGGCCAATCATAGCGCAGTTGAGTACCCCAGTACTGGGCCAGTATCAGAATCATCAATCAGTTTGGTTCTCCAGCCTTGACAGGGGAGCTAAACTCAGCAGGTAAAAAGAATATACGTGCATTGCAATGTATACGTTAGATGTGTTAACTGCAGTGGAGGTTGGGTCTGTCTATGCGAATTTTAGACAAATTCTTATACTCACTGTAGTGTCTGTAAAACTAATTTATATGTGAATGTAATTTTTATTGTATTTATATAAGTATGCATCTATCATGCATGCTTGTTTGACTGGTATTTAAGTATGTAAATAAATACAAACGTAACAACACAAATATTAATAAAACATAAAAATGCAGCATTATACAAAATATATTTATTATTTCTATTTTTATAGTAATCTTATATGACTGAGTCTGTGCAGTGAAAATAAAAGGATACAACTGGTCCTGTCCAGTGACAATGAAAGGATGTGAAAGTGGTGTATATCCCACCTCAGCCATTGATTCATTTGTGTGATCCACTGTTCAAACCACACAGAGCTAATGATCAAGTTTCCCAATAATTGTAATTTAGCGGCAGACAGGCATAGCTAGTTATGTATCTCTGTCTGGCAAGTGATAGAGGTTTCACTGTTATGTAAATAATCCACTTATCAAAGGATGTGAAAGTGGTGTATTTCAATCCAGCTTATTCTGACCTCCCTGGCCCCGCCCACACATCCCTGCTGCTATTCCATTAATTGACATCAGCAGTAGTTCTGGAACACAGTTATGTGGTTTCTAGCAAATATCTCACTTATCAAATGCCATTTCAATTGATTCATCTTATAACAATTGTAAGTCGCCCTGGATACAGGGTGTCTGCTATTCCATTTGACATCACAGTAATACTGGAATACAGTATATAATAATAGATAATCTATAATAAATGCATTTCAATTGATTCAAATGATGTATACTGTGTATGTATGCAATATGCAACATGGCATGGGATCTGTCTCGTTACATTTCTCATAAAATCTCATAAAATATCTTGGTATCGTATTCTCTACCATGATGAACACCCCCTGCATATTTCTGCAGTGGTGAGCTCTGGTTTCTAGCAAGTTTTCAGCTGGACCAGTGGTAGTTTGTAATGTGAAACTTTGTAAGAAACTTATCAGCTGCAATGTATCAAGCTTGCTGTAGAGGGAGTACAGCATCCAATCATCTCATTGCCCATGATTACCAATCACTTGGTGGTTTTGAAGTCTAAATTAAACCTTGAGATAAAAAAAGAAAATAAATTAATGTACTGCATCCTGCCAAGCTTCTGAAATGGCCCAGGTGCAACATGGCTATATACATTTGAGTACAGCAGTAACAAGGCAATATTAAGAAACAGCCTTTTTACCCTCACCTGAAGTTAGCACTGTCAAGCTGACACAGAGTATGCTAAAATAAAAGCCAGCAGCAAGAGAGGGGTGGTTGCAGTTTATTTGACGATTCTGACCAAGCTTACAGGCTCTTCATACCAACCTTCACCAACACTTGTAAAGCATTTTAAAAATGTATATGCTTCTCTCCAATAATAAATCCATGCAAACGCTGATAATAGTAGCCTACACTTTGGTGGAAAAAAACACCACTGTATTGAATTCTCTAAAGACGAGCACCTCGCCTTTCCATTCATCCTTCTCTTCAGAAGGCTTGCTACTTCACACATAAATCATTTTACATCTAATAATGTACTAGCTCCTATTATCCTGTCTCAGGAACACAGCGGTGTGTCTCATCTCATTATTTGTTTATTTAGCGCTTTATCCAAAGCGACTTACAGAGACTAGGTGTGTGAACTATGCATCAGCTGCAGAGTCACTTACAACTATGTCTCACCCGAAAGACGGAGCACAAGGGGTTAAGTGACTTGCTCAGGGTCACACAATGAGTCAGTGGCTGAGGTGGGATTTGAACCAGGGACCTCCTGGTTACAAGCCCATTTCTTTAACCACTGCACCACACAGCCTCATGAATTCAATCCAATAATTTTAAATAATGGAAAGTAATGACATAAAATAAAATAAATACAGAACAAATTGGCAGCTCCAGCATTTGGTGACCTTATCCAAAACATTGATTTCAACTTGGGATCTCACTGAATAAACTGTAATGAAATTAAATGGAGGGAGAAGGGCAGAGCTAGATAGTCAGACAGAAAGAATGAACAATCCAGTTTATCGATGGCGTAAGTGGAGAAAGAGGTTGGCACAAAGGACAAGAACGCTAACCATGTAAATATGCGGGCAAGGTAATGTTAATTGCCTTGACTTAAACAAAACCTTGCATTTTTCTTACATTTAGTAATAGCAAAAAAAAAAAAAAGATCATTCTCTTTTTGTCCTACTTAACAAGTAACAACTGGTAGGGCAAATGTCTTCTATTTTTAAGTGCCGAGATGTGTCTTTTTCTAAAGACTTCCAGGGACAGAGTTCACCAGCAGAGAAGATGTCATTCTCAGGGCACTCACAAGCTTTGTCCCTGATGTTGAAATCAATCTTCACTAATCTTAAACCAAGATCCCTTTTACATTTTAGCCATGTTGGTTTATTGGTCATCAAATCAAACATACATAAAGCCCACATTTGAATGAGGGTGCATGTGATAAATCTATGTATGCTTTTTGAAATCCTGAAGCAGACCCTAAATTAGTAAACTTCAAGAACAGTTTAAATAAGAGCTTTTGCATTTCATTTGTATACAGCACAGCTCAACAGAAAACACTGTATTATAGAAGAAAAGCATACTTAACCAGCATTTTAAGGTACTACAGTATTCTTCAAGACAGAAGTGGATTCTGTAACTATAACTGCACTAAGCCATTCACGATACTATGAGAGAATGAGAAATACATAAGCATAAAAATTAAATCATTGAATACATTTTCATTAATGAGCTTTTGAGACCAGATGGAAACACTTTTTTTTATTGCTTCTGTCAACGGGTTTTCATGCGAGGACAGAAAGCGGAGGGCACCGTGACATTTTGAAATACATTCCATATTTGGAAATAAATATTTTAAAAACATGTACATCCATGGCATAGGTTTAACAGAAGACTGCATTTCGGAGGCATAGTGATTAACAGAAGGACACAGAATCCATCATTTACATTAACTAATCTTTTACATCTGATAAAGATTTGTTTCCAAATCCTACAGGGATTATGTTTAAACCTAACAAACTGAACAGAAGGCAGTTATTCTAAATATTTAATGAGGTCACACAGCACTTTCGGTAAGGCATCTGTTATTAAGGACCATTCGCTTGGGTGAGAATGTTTTTGAAGTAAGGACCAGTGAGGAGCTCATCCTTGGCAGGACAGGTCTCTGTGGGGAGAGGAAAAAGAAAGTTAGTTCATTTCTGTTCATTTGAACTTTTTCAACACTGCAGACCTTTACACAGGTCTAGAAAACACAGCAGACCAGTAAACTTACCTAATTTATTTTTATTATATATATATATATATATATATATATATATATATATATATATATATATATATATATATATATATATCCTTTTCTTCTGTGTATGACACTAAAACTATAATCAGGTAGCCTAGCGTAAACTTCCTTTTTTATGGAGATTAATATACAGAGTTTATTGGTGTGGTTGGTAAGGAGAACAGTGGTGTAATAATCCAATACTTCTGCACACGTATTAAACCAGTTTTGTACGTAAGTCCAGTTTGAATCTGGTGAAGTCCATTTAACCTGCCACCACACTGTAGATTTAGACTGACTCACTGTGCAACAATAGGTTAGGACCCCACCAGAAACATGAAATTCTCTTTGCTGCACATGACTGGTGTCAGGTGGGATCCCAGTACTTGCTCCCAGGGCATGAATCTGCAGTGTGGTGGCATGATAAATGGACTTCAGCCAGTTCAAAGAATAATAGCACTGTGATGATTGCATGTGTACTGCTGATGCAATTCCATTCTAAGAAAACCAACAGCATCTGATTTAATTGTACGATGATCAATTGCAGTGGCAGGAACTGGACATTCTACCTGGTCATTTGAAACGGCATGTTAGCTTGAAACAAACTGGTAATGCGTGTTTTACTGGTATGTCTCACCGACTGTGCATTCGGTTAAAAGTCAGACCCCGTGACTTTCTGCAGACAGAAGATAAGAGATTATTTACAGAGAATGAAATACCATGGGAATCTCTTCTAGGAAACTTTTGCAGGATTATGCAGAAATATCTCTGTCCAGTTCTTTGGACCCTGAGCTCTGCTTCTCTGGCTGTGTGGTGCAGGACCTCGGTGCAGTAGTTGCAAAGCCTCCTTCAGGCACTGGGCAGTAAGCCAGGCCTTTCACCCATTTGAATGGTTATTACTCAGCAGAAAGGAATAAAACTGCTTCACAAATCAGACTGAAAGAAGCTTTGTACATCTAAACTGCTTATGATTTCCCTTGTTTTCTCATAACAGCATCAGCTGGGTTCAAATACTGTGTTGTATGAATCCCTCATAAATGGGCCATATTAAAGAGTTTGCATGGAACAGATAAAATAAAAATCTTACATATTGTACATTTCAATCATCAGTTGGACTGTGCATTTAACTTAGTGTTAATAGCATTTGTTTAAATAATTTACAGTAAGTTGAATTAAATTACACTGAAGATCATTTTGCTGTTTTCTCTTTTAATACCGTATTAACCCTTCAATGTGAACCTACAGTCATGGTCCAAGGTTTCACGGCACCTTTTGTACAGACTGCTGGACCAATGAATGTCAGTGAATTGCATACATGTTTCTCACCTGGTCACAGAGCAGTATTAGAACAGCAATGCATCTAAGGCCAGTGTACTTTAAGGTACCAGATAGTTTCATTTTTCAGTTGTGGCCCAAAAGAGGATTCAACTGCGATAGGATTGCAATCAGCCAGCTGTAGAAAAAAAAAAAAAAGTAGTGTTGTTATATAACTTGTTTAGTTCTCAAACTCCGTTTCCAATACATGCATTCTTAAATGTGAATAAATCAGTCTAATCGTCCAGCCAAATGTTTCAACAAAGCGTTTCCAAGTTTTATTCAAATACAAATAAAAAAAGCAGACAAATAGGCAAGAAACTTAAAGCAATGCAATTTCTACGAGGTCAAAAGATTCCTCAAATGGATTAAAAGGACACTACTGTTGTGGATTTATTCAGCTTCCCAGGTTCCAGCTCACATTCCAGTCTGCTTAATTAGCACAGCTGTCACACTTGGCACACCAGCCTTAAAAACAGAGAGCTCTTTCACAGCGGTCTCCTGCAGAAGCACACTTTCTTTAAGAACGCAACGTGAAGAATTTTCACCAATGCTCAGAGTGTCCTGCCCATATCAATTCCAGTGTGGGTGTATTATAATGTTATCATTTAAGAATGTTACTTTCCAAGTGCTGGTACATAACAGATTATTGTCTTTATTAAGGTTTTGTTTTACCTATAGTTTTCATGTTATGCATTCTGGTGTATTATAATGTTATCATTTAAGAATGTTACTTTCCAAGTGCTGGTACATAACAAATTATTGTCTTTATTAAGGTTTTGTTTTACCTATAGTTTTCATGTTATGCATTCTGCTATACAGTGTGTTTTATAAGCAGCTTCTACATGACCAGCTTAAACTTCCATGCAAACTTCCCATCAACAGCCAGTGAAAGCCACAGCATTCTCCAATGTGGCACTTCACAGTATATGGTATGGAACATACACGTATTGTCAATCTCTAACAATCACAATAAAACATATTTATATAGTAGAATCTGTTAAAATGAGAGGAATTCTCAGTAGGTTTAGTTTGCTGAAACAAAAACCTGCTGGAATATTGTATCGCTACAGGCTAGTGAGCACTGCTGCACTCTAAACTGTTACACCAAGGAAGTGAATGATCGGCAAACTGGAATGGAATTATGTAATTTGCTTCAAAATGCATTGTAAATTTCAGAATGTATTGCTTTTAGATTTTGTCAAATACAGTATTTGAACGGAAGCTTGAGGAGAATGTATTCAAAATAATCGTTTTGAAATGTAACTAGGGTTAAAACCCATGGAAAAAACATAAAGTGTTAATAGAAGGCTTTCTGTTCTTAATGGTATCAAATTTAATGGGGCCATAAAACAAGTAACTTGTATTCATTTATCAGTGTTTTAGTGCCACCTAGTGGTACAAACTGCAATATGCAAGTACAAGTATGGCCATTACCATAAGAAGCTAGCATTCTGAAGTATACTGGGATTTACTGTACCAGAAACATGCTGGGATGAAGCCTTCAAGCATCTAGATATACTCGATTGGCTAATGAGTCTAATCGTGTTTTTCCTGGACACATGCAGTACCCCTTACTGTAACACCCTTCCGTAAAATGTGTGCAAACATTATGCTGCATGCTCAGCATAACGGGGAGGGGGAGCGAAGAACCAGCTACTGCAGATCCTGATGGAAAAGGTACGGACTTTAAAATGTGCATAATCCAAACCATCTCCAGTAAATCTGTGCCACAGGACTCGCTTTGTTTTCAGTATCTCACACATCAATAATGTTTTCTCCACAAACAACTGCAATGAGTGAGTGAACCAGATATTACAGGCAAGGGGCCAAGTGGTGTCTGGTATAAACCAGAACAATGCACATTTCAAGGGCAAAACATCAGCAAGTCACACTTCCTTCTGACAAAGGATTTTCCAATGCACTGTATATAAAAGACATATTATTAATACATTATCCTAAAGTAACCACATTTCCTATACCTCCAGTATCTGGAACCTCGTGTTGGTCATTTAAAACCACTGTTCCTTCATTAACCTGTAACTTACTGAGAGAGATGGGGAGCTATTCTGCATGGGTCTTATGTTGTTTCTTGGTTCTGGACAGCAATGTTATGCTCGGTTGGAGGTTAAAGGGTTAAGAAGGAGGCCTGCGGGTCTGCCTGTAAGTTCCTCGGAGCTGCATGGTCCTCCGACGCTATAGCTCTGAGGTGGCTGACGGAACACGTTTCGGAGGACGCGTGTGTCCGTCTTAATCTCTCCCGAGTCAGTGCGGGGG
Organism: Acipenser oxyrinchus oxyrinchus; assembly: GCA_030684275.1. Classification (NCBI taxonomy): domain Eukaryota; kingdom Metazoa; phylum Chordata; class Actinopteri; order Acipenseriformes; family Acipenseridae; genus Acipenser; species Acipenser oxyrinchus. The sequence continues at coordinate 69,977 of JAGXEW010000404.1, forward strand.
TGGCAGTGGTGAGCGGGTTGAAATAAAAATAATTGGGCTTTCAAAATTGGGGAGAAAATTAGAAAAATAATTGCCGATTTCCAAAAAAAAAAAGAAAAAGGGGTAAAGTAGAATGTTACTCTGTTCCCTAAAATCATAACAACCAACTCAGCAGATTTGACCAGAAAACAGAATTGCTTCCCGTTACATTTTCTGATTGGCATAACGAGTTTGATTAAAACGTGTTCCGATTCCATCAGGAGACCTGGAAGGCTGCAGCTCTGTAGCAGAAATAAAAATGTTGCCTTAAAATACTTGAATCTGTCCTTGTTTCAACCCGCAGTCCACTACACACTGTAAGTCTACAAGCTGGAGCATTTAGGCAGTTACACAAGACATATCAAGTGACTCGGTTTCATTCTGTTACGAATTTAAGCATTGTAAGTGTCAGACAATTCACCCATCATTGATTAGATGCCAAAGAGAATAACCTCACTGGAAGTCATGCCTACAGCTGCAACACTCCACAAGCTCAATCAATACCCATCACAACCACACACACCACCCCAAATAACACTGGCTTCTGGCGCTGCCGGGCGTTTATACTTACAACAGATAACAGCACACTGCACACGTCACCAGCATTGTGTTGATAACCCTGGAGACAAGGAGAAATAACAATTCAGTTCAGCATAATGCATGTCGCTTTCTATCCAGAAAAGGAGGTCCACAGGTCTGAAGTGTGGGTGTTCTGTAACAGAGCAGGTAACCCGACTGTATAAACCCTGCCGTTGCTATGGGTACAAAATGTTTATTTAAGCAATTATATGTATTATATTCCACCAAATTGAATTTTTCAAGCATTCTGGAGTATTTGACATTGTGCAGGTCCTGTATTTTGAATATACTGTAATGTATGCAGATACTGGACAGATCTCCACCCACAGTACTGTATGAAATCAATGCATTTTAGGGTTGATGGCAGTTTCACAAATCAGTAACCAAATTACAACACCATTGCCGTTTCAAGAATTGGAAATATTTAAGTCCCTGAATTTCAATAACACAGGATGTGTTATGTGGACTTCTAACTTGAGAGACATTCTGCCCAACAAATAAATTGACAGGGACTCTGTGGTGCTGTAATGAAAGGAAATTAAAATGTGAGAAGTGAAGGAAGTAAAAAAATTTAAAATCACTTTTTGTAGTCTGTATTAGTGTACCTTAATAAACTAGTAACTTCAACATCTAATTTCTAACAGAGTTCAGTTGAAACCACTACGCTAGACAACTTGGCCATTGTCAGCCAACTCTTGTTTCTTAGCACCTAATATTACAACTACAGTATAATAATAAAATTATACTAGTGTAATCATGTGGTCTAAAAAATATATAATAACTGTCATCTGTGCAAATCCATACAAATAAATGATGCATTTTTTCCATTTTGGTCAGAAAACTGGTCAGTGTGGAATTTATTACTGTATGAGGACATTTGAAAACTTAATGGAACATTTATCACATGGCTTTGCAACTAATACATTTCAGCCCACTGACTAATAAATGGTAATGTTTCTTTTTAAATGTAGAATCTAAAACATTATAACCATAACACCTGCTAGACACAACATATCTAACATTTGAAGTAAGAAAGATATTAGTTTTACCTGTTAGAATGTTAATAGCATGTATTAGAGTGAATCATATGAATTGCGTTAATTTATTAGTATGGAGTGTTTTAGGATACCCAAGAGAAAACCACTGAAAATGTCACTCTTTTCAAGTGTCAATAAAAACACAATTTAATAACCGTTTTTTCAAATTATGATCATCTATGGGATTAAAAAAAAAAAAAAGTAGGTTCGTGTATTAAAACGTTGATTTAATTGTTGGGGAATTGACCAGTTTTAGCTGCTTTAACTTGGTTTTTGGCCTATTTCATAGTGATGAACAAAATCTGACGGTTTAAAATGAGGACCACTAATGTACTGGATCACATGACGTCCTTGTTTTAAAAGACATTTTCCTAATTTCACAATTGCATTCCACTTCCTAATTATACCCTACGCCATGCAATTTACAGTAAAATACACTCTAAATGTAACATTTATTAAGCTTTTCTTTTTCTCTTACAAACACAAGACTAAAACGAAGACACTTAAAATAAATTAGGAATTCACAGCAGTTCTACAAATTAAATAACAACAATAAACAGCCCATGTCACTTACTCAGCATCTGCGTTTAGCATTTACACTTATTCAAAATGTTACAAGTGACGAGTCTGACTAGTCAACGCACACTATAAGTACAGTAAAAAAAAAACGAAAAAAAAAACGACGTACGCACTAACTTTCTGCTGCGCAGTCAGTTTAACTTGTTGCTCAAATGCAATGAAAAAGGCTTATTGAGGTTCGACATTCAATTACTTAAAGGAAATAACTTTCATATATATATATATATATATATATATATATATATATATATATATATATATATATAACAAACTCACCCTCTGTTTGGTCCTTTTGGGATAAACCATGGAATAACACCGCCAACGATTACCCAAAAATTGTCACTACAATGGCCGAGATCATAAAACTTGCGTACGCCATTTCAATGCAAATCGGTGACACAAATAACCCTAAGTACTACTAGTAGTCGCTTAATTATTGTGAGACTTTAAAAGTCAGAACTTGCTAAACGCAACAGGAACAAACTACACCAGAAAACACATATCACATGACTCTTTGAAGCCCTGCCCTTCAGTCATTGGATGTTTGCCAGTCCTGTCACGTGATAGGGGAACTGTGTTGGGCGTGCACTCAGACATTTTCCATGCAGTCGTTTAATCTCATCTGGTGAGGTTGTCCAATTGATTTGAATTCCAGTACCAGAAGAGCATTTACATTATGTCATGATGTGTTCACGATTTAATAGAGGGCAGTGCATGTCACAGTTGGTGTGGCTGAAATCTGCGTTAAAAAAACTACAGTAAGCTGTTCTTTCAAGTACCCATCCAGCTGTAACTGGAGCTGACGGGTTTGGTCAGTGTATGTAAAAAGGAAAGACAAGTAGAAATGCACAAAGTCAAACGAGCACCATGGCAAAGGAGTAAAATAAAAAAATACTACATGTACTACCTGTGAAAAGCAGGCTCTTCAAATGTACAGAACAGCTATTAAAGCAATGAATGGCCACTGCATACGAAATGGATAAACAATGGCATAAACAGATAGTGTGAAGTACTGGGACACGTACATAGAAAGTTTCCAAACCCCAATTATAACACTTTCAATAATGTATGATAAACGTTACAATTGTGTGTGTGTGTGTGTGTGTGTGTATATATATATATATATATATATATATATATATATATATATATATATATATATATATATATATATATATATATATGTGTGTGTGACATAGAAAAAATTACATTTGGATAAGTGGTTCTCATGAAATCCAGTATGTAAAACCATAAGGTGTGACATACATAATAAAACAATAAATAATAAGAACAATAAAATGACAGAGACCAGAACCATGAAGACAGAGCAACTGAGAATCAAGTCCTCAGGTACAGGTTACCCGAAATACCTCTAAATTATTGAAAGGAAACCATACCCTTAGTGTGCCCAGCGATCCATACTACAATTTAAACACTTCAGAGGAGGAAAATACTTCCCTTTCTCATTAAGTGTGTATGCTGTATAATTCCCATTTTTGTTCCCCTGTAGTATTCTGTCCTCTTTTGGTTTGCAGAATTGTTCACTCAAGTTGGTTAGTGTAATCTGGGTTAACATGCCTTAAATTAGTACTGGTGTGGAAGCAGCACATCACATTCTTTCACGAGCTGCTGATCTATACAAAGTATTACTTTATACAATTGAACAAGGATCCTTGACGCAATTCTTGTAGGAAGTATTCCCATATTCGCTCCCCTTTTATAGGAGTGTATAATCAGGATACTGCCATTTCTTGCCAATCTATGAAAATCAGACATCTTCCCTAAAGCAAGTATGACTCAAGGATCTTGGAATTAAGTGGACAATGAAAATATATGGTAACATCTGATCTTTAGAAGCTTAAATGTGGAAATGGAAATCTTGGTATTTTGGCCTCTTTTGCAAAGACCCCCACTGGAATTAGTAACTTCCAAGACTATTCCTCAGAGAGAAACCGTACCCCCACCCCCCCCCAAATGCCACCCAATTCTGTGTTTGACACAAGTTGTTCCTAATCAAGTTTATTTACAGCACAGTGGAAGTGTAATAAACAGGGAGCTATAAGCATATTCCTATTGTATGCTCTTCCATACCCCAGATACTGATAACACTGTTTAATGCATGATAGCAGTATTTTATAATTGGGTAAGCAGTTCTTTAGACATGCATACAAAATGTTACATAAATACGTAAAGAAAAATACATTTAAATACCAGATTCTGAACCTCAACCTCCTGAAAGAATTTAACAATGTGTCATCAATTGGTTCCAGTAAAGATATTAAGGCATGGCATACATAGGTCAAATCTCTATCGCCAACAGTGATAAGTCCTTGCCACCCATCATATCGACTTTAAATGTTGCAGAGGATGCCAAGTTACCCATAATCAAAACCTACTGTAGACGCATTACACGATCTGGTGACAACTTACCAACATTGACTTCAATATAGGCTGTGTGGTTCCCTCAATATGCAAACACCCGAAGATATCCTTTGCTAGGCACGCATGGTTTACTCACGCACACACAAGGATTTACATATTTCAAGCAATGCAGTAATAAAAACAGAGCCACATTTGGGATTTTTACAGTCTTTTATTGGCGTTTGTAAAATGTAGATAATGTCACTCCTGCATCTTTTCGATGGTCTCCTCCTTGTACTTGCCCTTCTCCTTGCCATCTTGGCGAGACTTGGCTTTGCGTTCCAAGATCTTCTTACGATCTTTGTCCAGTTTTAGCCTGGTAATCACAACCTAGAAAACAAGCCGAATTGAAGTTTGTAAGCATCCGAACTATACCACACAGTATATTCATAACATTTTCTTCTACCATTTAGCCTTTGGAATAGGTGAAAAACCTGCTCAAAAGTTATTTTCAAATCTCAGGTGCAATTAATCCAACTTTAGACCAATAATGTTTCTCTTCAACAGGCTCCAATTCAAGCATTTCTTTTTTTTTTTTTTTAAATACAATTTCCAGACAGAAATTTAACACATTGCGAAACCTTCAAAACAAATGACATTCTATTTGGAATATGCAGGATAATGTGTTTACATAGAGGTGTACTCGTCGCTCCCCATTGTGTTTACATGCAGATATCCAGTATACCAGGTTCCAGAGTACTTACTGCTTCATACAGGACCAGGGGAAAGACAGGTGTGCAGAATATGGCATTGTTCATACATCGTATTCTGAATATCCAGTTCACAGGAATATGGAATATTTCATTTTACTCTGACCCCTAAATATTCTGGATGAAGGATTGACAGCATGCATGTGCAGTTTCTGGATGTGACCCAGGTCAGAGCATCACCATACCTTGCTAGGGTGGATGCCAACGTGCACCGTGGTACCATTGGCCTTTTCACGCTGCACTCGCTCAATGTAGATGACGTACTTTTTCCTGTAGACCTGGACAACCTTGCCAATCTGCTGGCCTTTGTAATGTCCCCGGACGACCTGGAATTCAAAGAAAAAAAAAAATCATAGAAATAGATTTGATATTTCGATATGTTTGCTACTCATTTGTCATAGAAGTGCCTATTCATATCTCGCATGGTTCATCACAAGATGTATTATGATGAACCTGTAGATACAGCCATCATTTAAAGATCAAGAGCACATGCCCATGATCAAATGCTCTTGTTTTTATCAATTGTTCAAAAGCAAGACACATCTGGATGAAAATAATTGAGCTTTGAGATGAACACATACCTGGACCTCATCATCCTTGCGGATAGGCATGGAGCGGACATTGTATTTCTGCCTCAGCTCCTTGGAGAGTGGAGATGACATGATCTTTCTGCGAACATGAGAAGGGGCATTGAAGTGCCTCTTGCGGTTCTTGCTGCGGGACGATGTGACGAAGGGATTCAACTTCATGATGGCTGTGGAAAAATAGGGGGAAGATATTCAGGGTCTTTGAGACAAATCCAGAAATCTGATTCTGCACAGTATAGTTATGATAAAAATCAGAAGGGATTAAAGGAAGGATTTACAACAACAAAAAAGCCAAAAGGACTGAGAAACTCACAAGCTATATGGCTAGATCTGAAAGCATAATGTGTACACCAGAAATTAATCAAAACCATTCACAATAAAAAATAAAAAAAAGGAACTACACAAATCCCTACAGCAAAGTTTGGCAAGGTGGTTTCAAAGGTAGGCAAGACTATGTATAATATAAATGCACTCAGAAATAGCTACAGGAATCACACCACCTAGCTCAACGTTAAATGTACAGGTGGAGGTATGCTATACATAGTTATAAAAAGGCAAATGTACATTGCGATCTGAAATGTTTATACAAAATACAGCTTGAATCGACAGTCCATCATGCCCAACATTACTTTCAGAAACAGTAACCCGTACTTTAACTCCACCAAGCAAAGCAAGAGAGGCACGTTCATGTATATCTTTAAAAAATGTATAAATAACCCAGGCAGTTTACATTGAAGCACAATTAGTTATCCCTACCACATAACAACACATGTACGGTGATTTATACAACTATGTTCAGTTTTAAAATACATCCTGACATGCACACTCTGTTACAAGACATTCTTATTCAATGCATTCACATGCACATACATTTTAAAAATAAACAGTTAAATGTTCAACTTATGCCACGAATAAACCACTATATATTACATATATTGTGGAGCATGATTCACCACCAAGGACACCAATTTTGATGTATGTAATTGAGAAAACACTGCCGACAAGTATGGTTGAAGGGATATTTGTAGGATACGTTTATAAACTCGCACAGTATTCAGGAGCCCATGCCTGCTAAAATAAGTTACATCTATCTCCCTCGTAAGGCCCGTGCATTTTCTATTCAGGTAGCTGTTAATGTTTAATTCGTCATCTCATCCTAATAATGATCTTTTAATACACAGCAGAATGTCTGGTTTCATACACCGTAATTTTGCTGGGGTAAGTGTGCCTACTAAACAGATGTTTACGGATATAGCTGCATAAATTCTCTCCAGCAGTCCTTACCCTGCTCATCAATCCACTATGGCCGCCGGAAAAGAGAGTTCGTATTCACTTCCGCTGGAATTAGTTGGCGCGCTATTCCCGCGAGATTCAATAAAGTGAACGAGAGGTTGATCAACACAGGCATTTCAAGGACAGCGCCACCCGCAGGAGCCAGTTTGTCAGTCCTCGTTTTATTTTGACGTCAGTAGCACGGACACACGAAACATGAAGCTTCGTTACATCAGCATGCCTATGCAAAAGTGTGTAGTGCGATTTATAACGTCACAGAACACCTTTTATTAAGAAAAATATGTTCTTGTTATGACCACTGACTATTAAGAAAATGAAAATAACGTAATTGTAATACTCAATATTGTTCAATGTGCTTTTCACTGATTGATTTGCATATTTAAACAGTTATAAGATTGCAAATGAAAATCACCTTAATTTGTCTGCAAGTATCCTCAAGGTAAAACTACTGTAACAAAAGCACGGTAAACCAGGGATGGGTATCTTGCCATTCTTCCCATTGTTCTTAATTAATTAAATGAACCAATTAACCCTCCATCTAGTTCTCTTGAGTAGTTAACCACTTCATTGTACCTGTTAAACCTGGTTTAATAGCTCTCCATAGGCCCTCTGGCTTTTAACTTGGGTGTTGTAACCACACCTGTACTGGACCAGAGAAGGACAACAAATTCACATCCCAGTGTGTATCATATCTTACCATATCTAGAAACCAGGTTTAGCAGAGTTCCAGGAAAATATCTTTTAGTATGTAAGTTGACCCTATAAATGTGTTGAATTGATCCCGTACACCCATATCTAAACTATGGTATGGGGCTTTATGGAGGTCACTGAGTTCTGAAATTTAGACAATTGAAAAACAGTCACAGTTCTGCCTCCATCTTTTGCCAAATGTTTTTTTTAGGTCTTAAGCTAGCAGTTTTTATTGTTCAGAAAGGCTGCATTGATGAAAGACCCAAATATATTTTTTGTTACCATAATGGTATTTTGATTACTAGACCACATCCAATTTTTCAATGGTACAGCTTTGTACTTGTGCCCCTCCCACCCTTATAAAGCAGTCTGTAAAGGAACCATACACTACTATAGGTATAAATGCATTGCAAACAAACCATTCTGTTTACGAAGAATTGTGTATTTGTGAGCAGATATCTTTTACAGTATGTCAACACAGGGTGTGCTGAATAAAAGGTTGACACAGACATCATTGTTGATCTAGCTACCAGGACCAAGCAATAAAGCAATTGTTTTATTGGAATTGTACTGTGCTGAACTGCAATATATTTGTACTGGCTTTGCAGCAATGTTTGAACTATGCAGTTTTGATGAATTGAAAATATGCATTGAAACAACTTAATTTTTTAAAGTATTAAGTAATGAAGCTTATCCTTATCCAGGGCGATATGATAGGGAGTTAGAAAAGAACCATTTGGGTCGCTTCAGATGTAGAGCGTGGAATGAAAAACCACAGGAAAAGCATAGTAAAACTGGTGTAAACATTTATAATAAAAGTTTGTTTTAATTTAATTTTACAAAGATTCTTTGAGTATTTCAAAACTTGTGTTTATACAATGGTAGTCGTTTAATTATATTTACGCAGTCTTGAGCCCTAAAAAGCCAGCTGCCTTTGTCATAGACTATAATTCCTTTTGGCAAACAACTAACAGTGTTCCCACTGTGGGAAACCAACATTCTATTGTCAACAATAACTGGTCTGTAAGGTGAGGTTCTGTGAAAACAACGTAGCAACCCTTTGCAAACAACAATGCAGTAAATATAAAAAGGTCATTGTCATTCTTCAGAACACACGTGGTCCGGGGAATTAGTTAGATATATATTTATTGCTACTGGTTCTATCTTATCGTCAATTTCACTGCTCTACCAGTCTGCAGTCGTCAGGCATCCTAATCAGCTGCCACTGAGATGGCCAACAGAGATGACCAGCTGGTGAGTGAGTGGATTTGAGCAGTACTCGTCATGCAGAGGGTTGATTGAAGTTTGTATTTTAATTGATCTGACCGAAATTATATTGCATCTTTTATGAAAGGAAAACACATTGATAAAAATTACCTGTTTGTAAGTGTACAAACAGCGACTTAAATTCACAAGAAACTTCTTTATTTGTAGATTTGCATCAAAGAAAATGATATTATATATATATTTCTTTATATATATAAGCATTATAAATGAACTCTAATGAGGTTATTTTTTTTTTGTAGGTGCTGTGGCTGGTGCTTTCATCAGTCCTTGTCGTTATGGCAACAATGACAGAATCTTTCAAAGGTAAAGACATTAGGAGTCAAAGGAAAGGAAGAGTCAAACATAAATACACCAGGGGCTCGATGGAGGAGGACTATGAGAAGAGCATTAATGACATGGTGATGCAGCTGCAGAACAACTCGGCTCTGTCCGCAGCAAGTGCGAGATCGATCTGCGGCTGTGGACGTCCAACAGGAGAAGCCTGTCTCCCTGGTCCTACAGGTCAGTGATTATTATCAATATACTAATCAGGGCTTCCAATTATGAAAACATGTCACGACCCCCTTTGGTTCTGGATCATCTTGGTTTTCTTTTACATGGTCCTTTAAGCGGTTTTAAATGAACGCAAGCATGTTCTGAACTGTTTTTAGAAAGGTGGTCTTACCTGTATAGTTCAACATTGGAGTTCTTTGCTAATGGATTTAACCCTGTAATGCCCATTTCTGTATCACATGTGATACCTTGCTTAGTCACCCCTCTATATTTGTATTATTATTTTAAATCCAGCCTCACAAGCCAGAATTTGTCATATGCAGAACATTATGTGTTGCCGGACAGTGAAAAAATCAAGTGTTTTGTATAAGAAACGGAATCTAGTTACTTCAAGTTTCGTTTCACTTGTATTTCCAGAGTAAATCGTGATGAAACACGAATCCCAACAGACATAGCCGAAGCCCACTGCCTCTGCTCCGGATGCATCAACCCCTTCACAATGCAAGAAGATCGGACGATGACAAGCGTTCCAATCTACACAAAAATCCCTGTGAAAAGACAGTTCTGCGATGGTCCAAAACAAAGGAGGAGAAAGAAGAAATGCAACCGGAAATACAGAACTGCCATGGAGAACATAGCGATTGGCTGTACATGCATCTTTTAAATGAGTAATGCAGGCAACCCAACAGATACAGTGAGGTTGGAAACATAATGACATGCACCCTTGCTTGAAAAAACAACTAATATTCAGGTGATCTCTATTATCTGATGAAATTAATGTACTCCTCTCAAAGGCTGAATTGTAAAGCTGAATGTTTTAAATGTGTTTAAACAATTCCCTCACTCGGTGGTAGCACTGCAATTTACATTGTGGTTCTATGCAAGTATTTTAATGGCATAATGGCGCCAACAGATTCAATTCAGGACGTTTCCAGATTGTGTTTGTCCTGTCATTTAAATATCAAACAATAAAAGACTTAAGAACCATTATTTACATTTTTTCATTTAATAAAAGGATATCTGTTAATACCAGGACCCATACAATACACTAGTTCAACCAGAGTGAACCATTTCTTATGTGAAAATAAAGTTAATTAAATAAATACAAACTTGTTAGGAGCCAAGCATGACTAAATTCAGTTTTCAGGAGCCAAGGAGGCAACAGCAAACAAATACACACAGCAATCCTTAGTGCAGAGCAGCTGCAGCACTCCAATTAACATTTGTTTTAATAAATGTGTTTCACTGTTCTCGTAAACCTGTTTAACAATATCAGTGCTGCATCATTGATTTGAACATCTCTATCAAATATATTACCTTACAGCAGTACACAGTCTCTTATAGCTGTAATATATACTGTAATATACCATGGCGCATGTTTCCAGTTCTAAAACCATCTGTGATACAGTAAAATATACCACATCTGTACTGAAGGAACTGATGTCTGCTATCCACTCATGAAGGCTTGAGCCAAAACATACATCTGCTTGACATCATCTAACAATCTATTTAAAAATAAATAAATAAATAAAAAGTCTTATGTTTTACTGTCATGATTCATGCAGTCAGGAACCCCGACCAAAACAGTACATGTGCTTCAATAGTGTGTATATTTCAAGATGATCTAACATCAACGAAATGCAGACTGTGTCAGACAACAAATCATTTCACGCACAAGAGAAGCAACTTCTGAAGCAATCTGAGAAGGTTTTGGATTAACAGCCACTTTATTTCATTATTAATTCCGGCGTGAAATGATTCCGTTATTAGCACCCAGCCAGCTGTTAAAGCTCTGTTTTAATCTTGTGAATAAACTCCTTCTGGTCGATCATCTCCAGTTCCCTGTTCCACCGGTGGTAGCGAGCAAGGCAATATTCTTGGCAGCCACAGAGTTCATCTCCATGGCGCTTGCACCACTCAATGCTGTTGAGGTAGTACATGTTGTCATGGAGAACAATGGGTGGCAGGCTTAGTTGAGCCATACTGAGGGTAGGCCTGCCAGTCTGTCACCTGGACGGAGTAGTAAGACTTGAAGAGGGTCTTCAGGTCCTTCCTCTCCAGAGGCTGCGGGAAAATACCTTCCAAATGGCAGCTTCCTGGGGCTGCTTCTTCTTGAAGCCCTTGGAGATGTTGACAGGACTGACATTCTCCACGCTGTCGAAGAACAGGGCAGGTGCTTCGGTAGTGAGGATGCTGGTGAATGGGAAGAGCTTGGGGTCTGGGTAGCAAGTGCGAGCAGTTCAGATAGCCGTGCACAATCGAAACCACAGTGTGGTGGTACGCTCCGGGAGCTCTGGGATCGGAGGCTCAAAGTTTTCAAAAGTGATGTTGGCCATCCCCTCCTGGAGAGGTGTTGCTATAATGACTATGTCATACATGGCAGAACCTTTCTCCTTTTCTGTTGTGTAACTCACTTGGTACTGAGCTGTGTCTGCTTTGGAAATTAAGAAAAAAATAAATAAATAAATATATATATATATATATATATATATATATATATATATATATATATATATATATATATAGATAGATAGATAGACACACAACAGAAGCTTTTAAAACCTTCAGGTATTACTGCATGGATTTGACACTATGGATTTAGGGAAATAAAGCTGACTGTGCAAGACAGAAAGGTATAGCAACATATAACACCACCCCACTGTATTCAAGCAAATCTAATATTTGAAATTTAATAAATGCCAGGGATGCACAATGCTGACCGTAGTCATGCCGTCCTGCTGCGCTTGACTACCACTTACCTGACACAAGAGAAACTGAGGTCACCTGGCCATGGATCAAGTTGGCTTTTGCTTCCTTCAGCAAACCAGAGCAGACTAATTTATTTCCGCCGACAGCCCAAAGATTAGCCTGAGCACCTGCTAAGGACACCGCCCTGCAGAGAAGAAAGAAAACCGGTACACCAACAAAAAGATTTATTGTACAGTCAAAACCACACACTATCATCCCTGTTGTTTTCTGCTATCAGCCTGTCAGCCAGTTAGACAATGGCTCTTTCAGTCTTCCATACCTACAAAAGCAGGAATGCTGACAGACTGGCCATAGTTGACCCTCTTCACTGCTGCGATGACCTCGTCAATGAATCGCTGGGACACTCCAAGCTCCAGCAGGGACTCGGACACTGAGTTCCGCGTCATGTTGATGAACAAGGACCCCCCCAGGGAGTGTAGCAGCTCGTCCACAGTGCTGAAGGCATAGCCATGTGCCTGATACTTGTAGATCCTGTCAGGACAGAGACACATCATTGCGAGAAGCACACATGGGAAAACCTCATATGAATTAAGGGCTGGATTAGGCCTGTTATCATGCACAGATGATTACTTCATTGGAAATAACAGTTTGTTTCATTCGCATTCCTGTCACTTATTGGAAAAAAAAGCATTTGTAAAGCTCACACTTTAGCTTGCAACCACTGATCTTCAGTTTGATTACCCCGCTGACAGACAGTTACTATAGAAAGGTGTTGCATCTTAGCATATTCAACCATCCACATTCTTTGATCAAAGAGGCAGAATGCATTTTTCTGTGTTGAACAAAAACTCTCCTGTATTCTCCCAGCAGCAGCTTTTTCTGTATGGGAATGTAGTGTCATACTTTCTGTGTAATGCATTGCAGGTTTTATTTTAGCAAAGTAGTTTCTACAATTGTTTTAAAATCATCCTTAACCACAACCAGAACCAAGCAATATTGCTGATTTCCAGCACGTTGCTCAGTAAACTGAGACATCAGTTTCACTGTGCAGACCACTTACCTACCTCATGAATTTCTCCATGATCTCCTCAACCCACATCTGCAGGCGGATGAAGCTGATCCCGTAGCGCCACCAGAGCCGGAAGAGGTCCAGCAGGTACCAGTCTGTCTCCTCCAGTAGGAAGTGCTCCCCGTTAAACACCGCTGTCTTCTTAGGAAAACTCTTCCTGTACTTCAGCCCTGCAGGGTGATAAACCGCTTCAGCCAAAGTGATAAGTGCTTGGGATCTCCAATCTGCATTATACACTAATCAGAGAGCAGGATTTCTCCCATTGTGACTGAATAAATATTTAAAAGTAATAATTTAACTACACCCACTCCGTTGTGGGTATATGTTAAATTGAAAAGCTGAGCTAAACAGAGCATAAGGGAGGCAGGTATTGCCTGCCTAGGTTAGCGACATAGATTTTACAATATTACGGTACTACATCTTGATGGGTTGAGAATTACTGTACAGTGTTTGAATTACCTAGCAGCTTGACAAAGTCCTGCATGTGGAGGTTCAAGGCGTGGATCACTGAGCCTCCAGACTCATACTCCTGATTGTTCACAGTGACGGTAGCCAGGCGACCACCTACCTTGCCCTTCTCATAAACATGGATCTCCACGTCCTGCCCAAAGTGCTGCCGAAGGAAATGGGCGGTAGCTGTACCTCCAATTCCAGCACCAATCACCGCTGTTAAGGGGAAAATACTGTACAGTAAAAATACATTAAAAAAAAAAAAAAAAACAACCATGAACAATCATTTTATTCAGCGTGTTCTACTGTTCTTGTCTTTATTTACTGTACAGTGTGGCTGTGCTAACATACTGCTACAGGAAAACGGAAATCAGGGTTAGGGTTTGCAAGGGAGATGTGGCTGTCCCTGAAAATGAAACAGAACTCGAAGAAAGCATTTGCACCAAATATGATTCCTTCAGAAAGATTAAAAATAGAACAAAAAGTGTTTCTTGCACAGGCAGCACAGTTAGTGCTGAAGAAAGGGACACAAACCTATTAGAAGAAAGCAGTGGACAGGGTAATTGGAGAACAAATAGGCTATATCAGTTAAATCAGAAGGTGTGGAAAGTGTTTGTAAAGGATAAGAAAAAACTTAAAAAGAGAATGTCATGTGCACACAGCAAGCTGACTGCAATGTCTATGAAACACCGTACATCATACAGAGCTGGGATACTCCTTAATTAGGAAAGTCATTTTAACCAAATATTCAATGTACATAGTAAATGGAATATAGTTTTTCTATATAGTTTTGCAATCTTCTTTTGATGCAAACCTGTGTAAACACGATAATAAACAGTCCGTTATTTATTTTTGTTGCAACCCAAATCATTTTGATTTGCTATATGTCAGTAAAGTTTAAACATTTGTCTACTCATTATGGGCGCGCACACTTATGCTTCCTAAAGTTGCACAGTATGAAATGTACATTTGACACATCCGTACCTATCTTTGAAGGCGGAGCTCCATCAGCATGTGCAAATTCCAAATCTCCACAGACTGACATGCACGAAATTAACAAAGCGAAACATCTCAATAGTCGTACTAAACACGGGGACATAATCGCAGTACAACTAAGATTAAAAACAATATGTAACTTATTTATAGTTTAAAGACAATCTTGGACCACTTCTGCATCCACTGTCAATTACACAATTCCTCTTCCGGTTGCTGGTGACTAGCACTGAAAAAAGAATAACCGCGTATAGCAGTCAGTTCCTGTTGTTCTACGATTCGCGGTCATGTAGTCTTATCAGCCAACTAGTGTTCTACATTTAAAGAGACAGTGAACAAGGTTTGAAGCGCAACTGCATAATGTCCGAGATTCAAATCATTATTGTATATCAGTTTCTGAAGCAGGTAAGATAACCCAATAACCCAACACAGCAGGTGACTTCACATATGCATGCACCGGGAAATAACATGCAATGCTGATTTTGTGACATAAGGGGGCGCGAATACATCAGTTTAATTAGAAGGTCCTTCACACTCCTAATACCCGCTTTCCTGGGGTGACGTTTGCTAAACAAGATCAGGCAATTTCATTGGAATATACTTCACAGCAAGCGTCTAGGGCCCCTCTATTCTTGTCTTCCATCATCTACTGTATGAATGTCCTTCAAGCTATCAATGCTGTTATAGCTAAAGAAGGCCTTCCGACTTTAGAATGACCTTTAAAAAAACAAGTAGTACACTGCATATTAAAGATATTATGTTTGTAAAACGTATACAGGAAGTCTGTAGGTATTGCATTATTATAATACAATACAGGATGATTAGAAATGAGATTTTACTGCTTATATAACACTATTTTCTAACAGTTGTGGGCTTAATACGCTGTTAATGTTCTTAAAATAGAAACTGGAGCAAGTGCATGCAAACCAAGACTTGTATTCAATCTTAAATCTGTCTGTACAGGCAAGTGAAAGAGGTGGCTTTTTAAGATGACTTGTACATCTAGTGCTAGCGAAATGGAAACAGAGCAATCTCTAGCCTGCTTAAATTTAACAAATTGGGGTGAGTAAAATGGAAAAAAAAACACATTATTATTTATTGTTTGGCATCAACTTTTATTTACCAACATAAGTAATTCAATATGGTTCTGTTTAAATACAGAAACATTCGCTTTGAAGTTAACTCTCTAACACACGTTTTCTGTACAACCATAAACTTTAGGTACCTATAATTTAGAAATGTATAAAAATAATTAAATGTGTACAGTAGACACTGGCTGCAAAACATAAAAAAAAAAAAAAAAACTGTTTAAGGATACTTGCACTAAGTGCTATTTTGATAACAATCATTTTCAGATAAACAACCATGTACATTTACACAGAAAGTTGAATGTATTCTAACTTTTAATCCCATTGGTGTAGAAATGTGAAAGAGATTATTTTTCACTTAGTAACAAATCATGTAGAACTTACAAAAATAAACTAATAAAAAAACAGACTGTAAAGCAAAACTAGGAGAACATGTATTCAGTGACACTGAAAATTATTTTCATCTTGATTTAGGGATCGATTTGATTAGCCTACGATATACCCGACTTGATAAAACAGAGCAGGAGCATTTCGTAGCATATCCACTTACTATTTGGGGCAATCCCAGGATAACGGGCAAGTGGTTAATGCCACGCTGGATGACTCCCCAGTGTTATAACATACTCTAAATAATCCAGCAGTGGTTTATTCTGGCAGGGTACAGGTTGCTCAAATCAACACCTTACTTTCTTATACAGTAATTATACCTTGCTTAATAACAAATACTAAATCTGAATGTCTTTGAAGCATAAAGCTAAGTCAATTGCATTTCGTGGACATTTTTTTTATTTCTTAACATTGTAACAAATACGTATTTACAGAAAGTTTCAGCTTGGTTACAGCCAAGGCCAAAATAAATATGCACAAATTTATCTGTAAGCTGTGTGGTACAGAATACAGCATTTCCCCCACAGCAGTCAGTCAGTAATAAATCTACTGAATGGCATTACTATTGGGTCTGATAGGGATTTCATTTGGGGTATTTTAATCTGCACAAACAAATGTAATACTGTAATGCAAAGTTTATATTTACAAAACAATAACAAATAGTGCCAGTCACAAAAGAATTATTAAATAGTAAAAAACAGAATGAAAGATTAACACTTTCACTGAAACATTCTTGTATTAACAAGACAAACTAGCCAACTTGCTGTTTTTCATGCAGGATATGACAGATAACCTCCATGTTGAAGAGAGAACAGTTTTTAAACAACCTGACACTGGTAACCATTTGTGTTAGCAAGTATCAGCACCCAAAGGAAATACAATGTTTCAATAAATACAACTTTGTTCTTGATGTGCTAACGAATGAAATACAAAATACAAAAAACAAATGGATTTAACCTTGTCTTAAATACTTTGCTCTACTCTACACAACATGTACACATGCATCTCATTTAATCTCAGGCCCATACATTATTAGCTGCTTTCAGGGTCAAACTGTAGAACACACCTTGCATCTCTTATCTTTTATGACAATACTAAAGACTTTTGTTTCCATATGCCTTTTCCAAAAGCAAATATTGAAAACCTCATATGGCGATAGAACTTGTGACAAATCACTCTAAAAATGCTAACTTAACAAACAACTGGTGGTAAATATACAAAGTCACACAATTAAATAATTTGCTGCTATACCAAACTAGAATTAACCTTTAATTCAATGACTTGGGGTTGAATTGATCAACCTAAAACTGACATAGCAAGCTATAGCTGATTATATAAGAACATTTTATACCACTGGGGAGAAACCACCCTGGATGGCATCAACCACCTATCTGTGGTTATACTGGGAAAAAAAATCTGGGAAAAGGGAGATCTACAACCACTCAGTGCAGTAACCATCACAATAAAGATTTAACCTAAACAATTTAAGGATAATTTATAATACTGAAAGTCTTACTTTTGCACGAGAAAAGTTTGATCTTTCAATTGTGATACGAGTCAATTGTTGAGGGTGAAAATCTCAAATAATTACGGTACCTTGAAAATTGGTAACTAATTCTACATTCTGTGAATGACCAGCAGCAACTAAGTATCAAATAAAAAAATATAAAAGCATAATTTGCAAAAAGAAACAGAATATATAAAAACTGTACAGGATATTATGAAGCAAAAGGTGCAATACAAATATGTTATATATATATATATATATATATATATATATATATATATATATATATATATATATATATATAATTAGCTCGGAAGACAGGAAATCATAAGAGGCAATGCCAAGCTGAAGTAGGTCTCAGTTGAAATGGAGTTGCTGTCAATCTTGGGATTCGACTGCTACTCCGACATGCGCGTGCCTAATTGTGCGCCCATGAAGTTGATACCCTTCGTGGGTTACAACCGTTACTGTGCCAGGCTCTGAACCATCGGCTGCTACGTGGCAGACAATTTCATGCTGATAGGGGTCATATTTGCCACCAATGGGCGTCATCTTTTGAAGCCCATGCTTGCCAAACACACTGTGCAACTGCTCGTGAATGAGCAAAAGTCCGTCATAAAGGTTCTTGAGAGTTGGATTTTGATCACCGAGCTCCTCCTCAGACACACTATCTGTGGTCTTCGCCAGCATATCTGCAACCTCTACTAAATCTCTGCAGAAACTCTGGATACCTGCAACAAGACGAACACCAATTATACAGCTGCACCCATGACACAGTAACCATTATACAACCATTTGGATGGCTACTCACACACAGTAGATGTATGACCAGAGAACTGCTTACCCACCAACAAGTATGCAACAGATAAAAAACAAATGTTATTTAGAATTAATAACGCATGGAATTTGCAATGTATTCAGCATTCATAGACAGCAGATGTGTCTATGAACACCCTTGAGAGACAGCTTGTTCATTAAAATATATTAAGCGATACTAAGCTACTTGTCCACGCTTGTTGGAGGGTAGTGTACATAGATAGGGACACTCAATAAAAAGCTGTCAAACTAGGAAGTTAATGCTGTCTGACCAGTTATTACACATCTGATTCTGGCTTTTCTTTGTTGGTTAAATATATAGCTTGGATATTTGCATTGTCATATCAACTACATTTTCTGCAAATTCTCAAATTAATAAAACTGATACCCAGGTAGTAAAGAGAGACCGAGATAGGGTAATTTAAAACCCGACAGGTACCTGGGTTTCCGGGTACTCGTGCCGACCTCTATTACATATGTATATAAGCAAAACCCATCCTTCATCATCTTCAGCAAATTCAAAATACCTGCATATTACTAGCATGTACCTGTAAGACACTGCATGAGATCTTCATTTTAGTACAGGTGTACTATTCTGGGTATTTTTGATAACTGATCAGAACAAAAAAAATTTATAAAAGTTATAAAAAAAATACATTTAAAAACAAGTACTAATGATACAAGCCAATCTTCAACAGAAGAAAAGTGGGACCAGTTACTGTAGATTATTACAAGTGCTAAGAAAGTTGATCTTAAAACTTGGTTACCACTTTAAACTTGTATAATAAATGTATAATAAATTCCAATTTGTATTTGTACTTTTAAAACAAAGATTACTACCCAAAGGCTTTTTAGCAAATTGCATGCAAGATACAACTGAGGAATAGGCAGAAGTGTAGGCCATTCAACACATTCAACATTTTTATGTGTACAAACAGTATGGAGGTTGTGTATAATGTATTGTTTTGGTACATACAAAAATAATTAACATTTAATTTGGTCAGCAGTTCTGTGTGTTATGTTCTCAGGGTCCTTCTAACAAACAATTCCAGTATTCAATACAAAACATGTCTTACCAAAGATCTTTGCATCCTCCACAAATTTTTGAGTTCTTCTTCTGACTGTATCAGAATCAGCCAAAGCTTTCTTATATCTCGCCTATAAAAGCAAAGAAGAAAGTGTAACTTCTGACAATGTGCACAGGCAGCAGATCCTTGCAAGCTTCTTTCTCAGGATTATCTGAACCCAGGATTCTTCTCTTTAGCAGATTCCAACTTTTTCAATTACATTTGGTATAATGTATTTAGGAAGACAGACAACTACTGGTAGAATTAATACAATAAGGAATACAGTTATAGTGTTTGATTAATAAAAATCTTACTGTGAGATCTTGAACTTGTTCTTCAAGTTTACTTGCTCTCATTTCGAGCATGCGAATTGTTATAGTTTTCCCAGGCTCGTCCTCGGAGTCGTCCACATTGTTCTCGTCCCCAGCGCTTCTCTGCTGTGCAGCCGAACTGAACAAGCACTGGGATCTCCTATTGATAAACATGGAAAACAAACATTCAGTTCATTTAATCAAACATTGCAACTGGGCACCTTATCCAACAAGACAACTCTCACCAAAGAACAGCATTCTGGTACCAGAAATACAGTTCAATCATGGGAAAACATCTGACACCATTCTGTTTAATGCACAACCAAATAAATAACAAACAATCACCTAGTGCCTTTGTAATTCCTTGTACACTTACAAATGTTTGAGGTCACAAGACTAGAGCACAACATTACAGAATGGGTTCAGTTTGCAAGCAAGATGGTATAACGGTGTGGTCCAGTTTTTAAGGAAAAGGGCTTGTAACCAGGAGGGGTTCAAATCCCAGCTCAGCCACTGATTCACTGTGTGACCCTGAGCAAGTCACTTAACCTCCTTGTGCTCTGTCTTTTGGGTGAGACGTTGTTGTAAGTGACTCTGCAGCTGATGCATAGTTCACACACCCTAGTCTCTGTAAGTTGCCTTGGATAAAGGTGTCTGCTAAATAAACAAATAATAATAATAATAATAATAATAATAATAATAATAATAATAATAATAATAATAATAATAAAATCACTCAAAAAAATTCACACCAGTATTAAAAGGTACTATGATAAATGAAGAATCTGTAAAGGCAATTGATTAATTAATGTCAATTATCAAGAGCAGTTTGCCTGACATTTACAATTAAACTTGTTCTATTATCTAGTGAAAGAGAAGGCAATTCTTTTGTCTTAATTCAAAGGCCATTTAAACACCCTAGTTGCTCCCCACTCTTGCCTACTTTACATTACACTGGAATGAGAACACTGGGATCACCAGACCCATTTTTAACAAAAAGAACTCTTAATTTGCACCACCCCGGAGAGCAGAAGGAGGTACCATTATTGACACAAAACCGCCCCCCCCCCCCCCAAAAAAAAAAAAAAAAAACCAAAAAAACACACCACATTACTGGTAACATAGCCTATTAACTTTAAACTGCAGACTTCATTTTCATTGGTAAACTAGCATTACTGTGTGCAGTCATTTAGCCTTAAGCCAATAATAAAATGTGAAAAAGCAGTTACATCACAAGTGCGTTTTGTGATCTGGTACTTTTAAAAGCTGCTGGAAGGATGCCTAATAAAAATGTAATTCTTGTTCTTGCATGTATTTTATAGTCTAAAATCAGTAACCACTTGGGTACAGACAATTTTAAGATCATCAGGTTATTGCTAAAATGCCTGTTGGTTGCAAATTCAAACAGAACTCCAATGACAACCCCCTAAAATCTGAGACCATCTATCGATCCATGTCAATGAATGATCTCTGCCTTTCCTGCTGTGAGAGAATGGGCCCTTTTACAATTTAAACAGGCAGACAGATGGCTTCAGGGACCACCAAGGAATAATGAATGGCTTCCCTTTTTGGACCAAGAATGTATCAGTCTCTCCATATGTTATAAAAAAAAAATTAAAGATAAGATATCAATACAACAGGCAAAGACCATTAAAGACAATTTAGCAATTACAGTTACCTCTTCCATTTTAACAAGAGACAGATTTACACTAGGCCCAAATGCATCACAGAATAGTAAATGAAGTATGCATCTTGCATTGAGAAGCAAATGAAACAAATGATTGATCTCCAGCACAGCTGTGTGAGCACAGGGAATGTGTATTTGTTTGGGGGGAGGTGTGGATGTGCATGAAATACCACCTCTCCCCCAGAACTAAACCACACCTTCCCAAGTCAATGTGACAAACATTTTCCCTTAGCCAGAATAGCCACGACTGGAAAAAGAAAAAAAAGAAAAAAATAACGAACAGCGAGTTTGCGTCAGTCATGGTTACCATCACGTTTAGAAACACTGGCCTGCTTTATCAATCTTTCCACAGCATGTCTCAATTTGAATATCAAACTAAATATCCTGAAGCTGAATGTTGGCTCATTTCCAGGCTCCTGCACAGAGTCGTACAACTGTAATTATTGTTGCAGTTAATGCATGCAGTAGTCCTTCCTTGTGCGGCTTGTTTTATATAGTTAATGCATACCTATTGATTTGGAATTAAGATCATAAACCTTGGCATGAAATGTGTATTAAAAGGAAATCCCAATAGCAGCAGCTGGTGAAATTAGCACAATGATCCTAATACTGAGAACATCCAAATATTTTAGTTAAAGGCTGAAGAATCTTCTTGCATGTGGAGAATTTGCATTGAGTCTTTATATACTTGTCAGCTGCCACTTAGAACTAAACACTGCTACTGAAAAAAACTGGGCACCTAACATACAATGTCAGCAATCACAATTTTGAAAACTCACATTTTTAGGCTTTGACCATCTTTACAGAAATTGTAGCAAAACTGGACCCTGTACCCTACTTAACCCCTTAAGAAGCTAAGTGCATTCAAATTGATTCAGCTGAATTCACAATTTAAAGACAATAATGTGGACATGTTTTTAAGTACTGTGTGCTTGTAAGCATTATTGTACAGAAATTATTGGAAAACCAGACCTTTTATCCTCTTGATACCGAGATGTTGTCCTTTTCTGCACGTAGTGTTCCAGTTCAATAATCACAGGTTTGTGTTTCTGCACGTACAGTGTTCCAGTTCAATAATCACAGGTTTGTGTTTGGCATGTACGCTTATTAATTGCATGACTGCATTTAAAAGTTCACTAATGTTTTGTACATTTGACAGGGTCAAGTACAAAGGACTGCCTGATTGCAGTGTTTCTATGTGCACAACATAAAACAATTCTTTATCTCATCGAGTTCATTAAAAAAAATTTTAAAAATCCGTACATGAACCAATACCTTTGACGTTAAGGGGCTGATGTAAGTTTACGTGCAAACTGATTTGCGGCTGCAAAAACCCATCTTGCTGTCAAAATCGCAGTTTTGCACGCGCTAACCATGTTTAGCATCTGTAAAGTGTGACTTTAGCGGCCACTAAAAATGTGCTGTATGTAAAGAATGGTTTTCACCTGGTGTTCTGCACCCGGTATCAAATTAGCACTTCGCCATCATTAATTAATTTAAATGATATTGAAATGTATTCAAATGAAGAAAAAAGCATGGAATTGGTGCAAACCATTGTAGAAGCAAGTAATTAAGAGCTGTACGAAACCACACACCTTCAGAGACCTGTCATTGGCCTCAGGATGGCTGCTGTGGTACACTTCCTGATGCGGTGACGCTTGGCTCTTGTTGAGGACAGGCAGGAAAAGACCCTGCATATTCAAATCCAGCGTCACTTTGTTTGGGATGCTGAAGGATGCGGTGGTAAGGCGTTATCATCTCACTCCACAGGTCATCCTTTGGATTTTGCAGCCGCAATTGTTTGCACTGCACCTATCCTTACATCAGCTACTAAATATTGCATTTCCTTTATCAGAGGCAATCTGCGACTGAAAGTGTGACATGGTGAGTGATAAAGGACTTTGCATACGAGCATGGTGAGCCAGCAGTGAGACCCCTGGCTTATACTATTGCAATCAAATCAGTTAATCCATTGTCACTGCAGGTACAGTATATCCCCTGCCATTGTGTCACTGCTACACAGCAGTATACATTCCATCTGAGTAAATAAATTAGAGGTAGAAGGGGTTCAAGAAAAAAAAAGCCAATTTCTTAACTTTACTGTGGAATCTCTATTTTTAATTTCATTATTTTGATAAGTAGCTCAGGGCCCTCTGCACCCACCCAGGATGTGTCAGTATAATCAATGAGCTGTCACTTATAAAATGAAAGTGTCAAAGCAATACATTTAAATCACTAACAACTTAACAAAATTAGAGTCTGCAACATGGTATTAAATGCAACAATAATCTTTAGAATAGTATTTATATTGAATTTTCATGTGTCAACTCTGTGTATGAAGCATGATAAAGAAGTCATTCCAAGACTGTTTTAATACTGTACAGGTTGGAACTAAATCGAAATAATTGTAATTACATATAATTTTAAACTTTAAAAACAGAAAGCTATTTAAGGCAAACTTGAAGCAAATTCATTCTTTTACACAGGTTACTGGTATATTTCCACACTTTCTGGATTTCAGCATTCATCTCCACTTCTGTAGTGCAAGGGCAAGCAAGCAGCGTAAGGACTTCGCCTCATTCGGCGCTGTGCCGTCTCACAGCAAAGCCTACGTGAATAGCAGCCTTAGCGGAATGGATTCCACCAAAAGGAATGGACTGAAACGGGCAGACATTTAGTTGTGCCGAGTAAACATTAACCGCACTTTGAACAAACGAAAGATACATTATTACATTTTCGCTTCCTGCATTTGATTTTTCTTTTCTGTTTTATACAGCCGAAAATAGAATTGCTGTTTAAAACTACAACAAAATACCACCATTTAACTGAATGTGGCAATACATTGCAACTACTACCGTTATCGCATTTTAAGCCATCATGTGATCTATAATTGTCATGCCAAATTGCCTTAACACCTGGTGTTAAGGCAATTTGGCATGACAATTAATAGACAGTAAGACTAGGCTGTACTGCGAAATCTGTATTGTTAGAACACGTACAAAATTAAGAACTCGACTGAACTCAACAAAAATCAAAATAATAATAATAATAATAATAATAATAATAATAATAATAATAATAACAGATTGTCACGAGTCACACGCCGACAATTCATTTAACAAAATATCTGACTGTACCTTGGACAACTGCAATCTATGTTAACATTCAAAAAGTGACACAACAGGTGTCTTCTGAAATAAGACTCATACAAGACTAGTAATAATATACATAACCCGCCGGTCATCTTCAGAATCTGGGTTACATATTTCGTTGCAATTTGGAGACAAACTTAGGACACACCACAGCCTCAGTCGTGGCGTCTCAGACATTATCCTACATTCATAATACCCTCTAAGTCTTACACAACATACAGATACCTGTGGGTTTAAAATACACCTCATTCAAAGCAGTGACAGACACTTCTTTAAATGTAAAAGTTACGTTGTTCTCTCTCAGGTCAACTGCAGACGGCAGTAACAGTAACACACTGCGCAATGCCCGCTGCCTCTCCAGCACTCTATGGTATGGAGGAGCATACATATCTATGTAAACCAC
The DNA here is from genome assembly GCA_030684275.1 of Acipenser oxyrinchus oxyrinchus. Taxonomy (NCBI): domain Eukaryota; kingdom Metazoa; phylum Chordata; class Actinopteri; order Acipenseriformes; family Acipenseridae; genus Acipenser; species Acipenser oxyrinchus. Next base: position 95,309 of record JAGXEW010000404.1, read on the forward strand.
GTTTTGTTTCTATCACAAGTTCTACATATTCGTTAAGTAAATTCCTGATAATTGTATAGTGCGTTTCTTACTTGTTAATCCTGGTGGTGTGCGATATTAAACACTTTAAATGATGCAGATTCTCTCGAGCCGCCCGAAGGTAACGCATAGCCATATTCGTGTAACAACCTTACTGAGGGCCGCGCGGATCATGTGAACTGTAGAACTACAAGACCCATAGGGCATTGCGAGGTATGATAGTACTACAACACCCAGCTGGCACTGGCGTAATAAAACAACATAGAACCAAGAAAGGGGCTTTGATTGAAGGACTGGCAATAAACCGGACAGGGTCATGGATGCTGTAATCATCATTTTGACTGAATCATAAATGTTCACAGACCCTTATTACCACCTCCCCCAAATCAATCAATCAATCAATCAAATTAATTTCAATTTTATTCGGATGTGGATGTGGATTTTAAAAACATGAGTTGTCTGAGATTTAGTGAACGTGGTTATTCCAACATCAAGAGTAACATCCTCACATCCTCTGCTTATCCCAGATCCAAGATAAGATCTCAAAAGGAAAAAACAGTTTGACGATATATGAATAAAACGCAGTGCTGGATTTAATATCCGTAGCGCCGTTTTTGCTTATCAGCAAACCATGAAACTGAAAGGTAAACACCAGCGAGTACAACTTGAAAGTGTGTTTACATTCAAGATAATGCAGGCAACAACAAGCACTATGAATGTCTTGTTTAGAACAATTAAACAGTAATACAGTCACAGTAGTCAAGTTTGGCATTGCTTAACAGAGTTTATATCATGTAAACACGTTTTATTTGATTTACAGTGATTTTTATTTATTTATTTATTTATTTCATTTTACGGCAACTTCCCTAGCATTTTAGAGGAAACTCCCCCTATTTTAGAGGAATAATTCTCCAGTGCTGTAAAATACTCTAAAACTCCCAGTGGTGTTTAACATTAATATAACTTCCAAATGTTATTCCTATGTAATAATTTAAACATTTGTAAGTTCAATTAATTTGTTTCCTTTATTATTTTTAAATGACAGTGTTACTGGCAAATCACATGCATTCCAGTTTTTTTTTTTTGTAACATTTATCACACAGTTAACACATATTTAGTTATTAAAACAGTAATGGCGTTGCTGTCAAATGTTTAGTAGATAAGCAAACAATAGTACATGATTTGTTTTCTTTTTTCTGCACAGTACTTTATAATCAATTTCAGTGATAGATAACTCACAGCAGTTAACGCGTAAGTAGCAGTGTTTTGAAAAAATATAGCGTTACAGGTCCCCACGTAATTTCCTTTTCATTGTTAACATCCTGACAACTTTGTCTCTTCGAAATGGTCGCTAAAGTAACTAGTTAAATGATAAAATAACCACTTCGTGTGTAAAATGTACTTTATTTAGAGTGCTAATGATTAGAGAGGTTTGATTTACAAGGACTTTGAGAAACTGCACACTCAGCTGCTCCAACGTCATCAACTTGTTCCAAGAATGTATATTGCTCTTGAGATCTGTTATACATGAACGCACCTATCAATAATACAACTGTTTGTGTATAAATGTAAATCATTATCCTTCTGTTAACAGAGGTTTTATATCCCACTCAGACCATCCCTGTCAGGAATTCATTCTGGGTGGAATTTTTAAGGGAAGCTGAAGAGTAAATACAAACATATTATGTAATATATATTCATGATACTCAATGAAAAAAAACAATGACAGGAAACATAAATGAACAATACAAGGTAGTTTCTGGTGGAAAGGAAAATGCTGAATTATGTATCATAAAGGGATTTGTGAAAATGAGGAAATAAACACAGGCAGAAGATAGCAGAGTTCAAGGCAGTAACTGCAGTTTTTGTGTGTCTTGGCACCGTTTTATTTAACACAAATTAAACAAAACACAAACAAAACACGGCAAACGCTAGCTACCCTTCAAAATAAAAACAATATAACACCCAAGCTACCGCTATCACAGTTTTCCACTCAAACATCAGTCACTCAATTAATCTAACAATCAAACAATTTGCTTTATATTGGAAGTCATTTCAGAAATACAAACTTTGTTTTCACAGGTGGGGAGGGCTTATATAATGAGGTTCATATTCTCAATGAGCTCTGTGGTTGCATTTTTAGGCTAGTAAAGGGTAGGAAACAAACACATAAAATGGCTTCATGCAGATACCGGTAATACATTGATTAGTTTACATGTTTTTTTGTCCTTGTATGAATATTAGGTAGGGGAATTTGTGTGAAAGTTTCTGATGTCATTAAAAAAAAGGAACCTATCGATTATAGGGAAGCATTCATTCTTATAAAATCGCATGCTGTCATATTGTATTCCTATTTAATGCATTGCTCTGGTATGCCTTCTGCTGTTTTCTTCATGTATGTTTATTTGCACAGTAACTGAAATGGAAACAAATGCATTTAGAAGCCCACAAATACTGTTAAAAGGAAGCTTGAAAGAAATCACAGGTGAGTCTTTTACCTGCTGTAAATCGAATAAATATACTTGGTCATGTTAAAAATAAATGACTCATTTCAGGTTTATAAATACGTTTTAAATGCTCTAGAACACAGTATTGCTTCTGGCATTTGGAGGCATGTTGTAATGCTCATTGTGTCAGTAATTCATCCTCATTTCTTAAATACTGGGCTCGTCTTTCCTGTAATTTGATCTCTTCAGTCACCCTGCAGCCCTGCTTTCCATCTGGACTCCTGTGTTTGGTTCTGATTACCCGTCCGTAACTGTCCACTATCATATGATCACATCAATCAAGGACAGCTCTCATCTGATTTTCCCAGGAGTCACTTTAATAGCTATATTTAACATTGTGCTTTTTGAGCTATAAAGGCGAAGAGTAGGCTACAAAAAGTGAATCATGGTACACTTTTTGCAAAATGAAATGAAATCCACTTAACTCAAAATTCTTCTTTTTTTTATCTCTGCTGTTTGATGGCAGAACCTGAATCCATGGAATGACTGTCTGTTCGTTCTTACGACAGAGGCACACTATAACCAGGGACAATGCACTCTAGAGTACTTCAAAGACAAGAAACACTTCCTAAGAAACAAACCAGAAGAAAAAATACCAATCCAAATGTAAGTCAATCATGTACATTGCATAATGAAACTAAGCAAATCACTACGAGGCTGCTCAGATCTATGCTTGTATCACAGCAGAATGCTGATGGTATTGAAGACTCCTTTATTCAGGTACTGCGATGGTTGCTGTCTGTTTGGTTATGTTGTTTTTAAGGAGTAAGTACACCACAATGTAATTTGTATTGCTTGTGTACATTTTCCTTGCTTGGTTATGATATTTGCAATCATTATGAGTGCTTCTGGGTTCTGTTTCTCCAATATTGAGTTCTTATCTTGTTCTCTAAATCTGTCTTTACCTGGCTTGGAGCTGCTTTGAGCTTGTCTGGAGAATCCTAAATTCCAACACTGAACACTTCTTCATTACATTCAAATCATGTGACTCAGCAGCACCTATTAAAAACACCCCTACAATTCAGCGTCTGGAACTTGATTTCACAGTTATTACATTGTTGTGGGCTGCTTTACAAGTGTCCTAACAGTGTAATTTGTATGGTACTTCATTGAGTTCTGTACGTTTTATGACTATTAGTATACCATAGTTTCTTTTTTGTTCAAGAGTTAGAGAGATGGGTAAATGGGAAGCACTGTCACTGGGCAAAGCCAAGGCAGATATGGACTGCGCTTCACCAGTTCTGTACCTGAAAACAACAGAAAAAGAATACTTCCTCATTGCAAAATCCAGGTACGTCTTTATCTGTCACCCTTCCTCTTTGATTTCCTTTTCTTTTTGAAATGTGTACATTTATTTTTGGAACTTGTGCAAGGTGTTGGAAATCCTCGCTATTTATAGAAAGAAAAGGAAAACTATTACTGACAGCCCAATGTGAGCATCCCCGTGTCTGATCTGAATCCATCTTATATTCTGAATAAAATGAATGTTGATTACTGTAGGGAAAGGTAGGTATTGGCGTTTGAGTGCCACTTTTGTTTTGTTTTTTTCTAAAAGGGAGGAATTGGATGAATGGTATTGCCAGTTACAGGAAGTCTGGAAAAAGGTAAGACTTTTACCATGATTATTCGCCAAAGAGTAATAATAATAATAATAATAATAATAATAATAATAATAATAATAATAACAATAATACCTTCATGTTATCATTGTTAGTAAAACAATTCACTGTGCTGCTCGGAACGTATATTTTATTTTAAATACAATAATGAAACAGGAATACAAGTTAAATAACTGTGTTTACTGAATGCTGTCTCGGTTACAAAGGTAAAAGATGTCTGCTTTGTTTTTGAAGCACGTGCGCGCAGTGTCCCAGGGCCTGTGGAAAAGCCTCCTCTGGTTCTGAAACGGTCGGCGTCTGCCTGTGTGCAGAGGGCACACCATCCTTCTCCACAACAATATGTAAGCACATTGCTTTCCAGCAAACCTTCTTGTTGGAAAGGTATCCTAGGTTTAACAGCAACGGTCTTATATAAAGCTTTTAGTCACATATAACGCTTTTCACAGCTGAAGCTATACCAATGCAGCGCAAAAGAAAAAGTGAAAAAAAACACAGTTCAATAAAAACTGAGCACTAAAAATAAAAACATAAGAAAATGCTATTTTAAAAAATGCAAGCACTTTGTCTAGATTTGAAAACGTCCACTGAACTAGACATGTAATAGATAATTGTGTAAATATACTTTTGATTATGTTTTCTTTCTAAAACTTGGAGCCCTTTAAAATAGCATTTAAAATATACTACATACACCGGTTGAACCAATTTATGGAATATTTTATCAGTTTTTTTTTTTTTTTTAGGAAATCCATCCAAGTCAGCTATATGAAATAAAACGCCGTGACAAAGAAGATTGTATATTTGATCCAAGGTAAGCTGTTTTACAATAATCATTTTGGTGACATTTCATTTTGATGAGCAGCTCTTTTCTTTTACAACTAGCTTACTAACATTTATAAATACTGAAAGAAACGTAATAAATTAAATGAGAAATGTTTCAAATAGACGTCTTTCTCAATGTCTTCAATGTTAATTAGACTTAGAATACAATAAAGTGCAGTAAAGGGTAGAGGACTGTGGTATTACTGTCATCTATAACTGTTATAATATATGATTAATTATCTTCATTACATTTTTTTTTAACTTAGAGTTCCTGCAGAAAATACCTTTGAGACTAAGGAAGTTCAGCACCAGGTAAAAAGCAGAAATTGAGGTCATCAGAATATTTTTCTATCTTCAATGCTGTAGCACTTCATACATTACTAAAAATAAAACACACAGGAATAAGTAGTTCAGATGATTTATTTATAAAGTTTTAATCAGGATTCGTGTCCTTCATTTGGTAAGCAAACGACATTTTAAATTAAGAATCATAATGGATTACTTGTCCATTCTTTTTTCATATTTTCAATAAACCAAAGTGAATTGTAAACGTTTTTTTACGCTCCTAGAACAGTAAAACCAAAGCTCGTGCCCTTCATACCTGCGAGTTAGGTCAAGGGCAGTGGAATGTAAACCAGAGAGCCCCAATCCAGACTCGGAAAGAACCCTCACAGCCAACCTGAACACGCCAGTGAGCAAAGCGTGGGAGAAGGGCGATGGGGCAAGATCTACCTGTACAACTGCTGCGCCTCTTTGATTGCTGTGGCTGCTCCGCTAGACACCACAAGGCAGGACCGCACGATGAAAAGATTATCAGACAGCGCAATAACTTTTAATATAACAATTCAAGAGAAGGCAGCCGAGGACCATTCTCGTCAATCCTCCAGAGAGTCGTGCGCATGTTCCTGCAGTTGTGCAAAAGCTGAGGAAAATGATGAACGAGACGAGGAATACTGCTTCCAGCGTGGGGCATCGAATGCATCTAGCAAGCCAGATTTTTCAGTCACAAACAGGTACAGTAATGCCCCGTGTGGGAACGGTATACAGTGATATTTTTAAATTGATTAGCGTTCGTTTAATAAGAAATGCATGAAGAAATGTAGCCCTTGTTTGCCCACAAGCAGATATTCTAGATGGGCAAGCAACCATTTCTTAAACAGACCAGTCTGTCAGTTGTGCCAATGCTGAAGTAAGTAATCACTGAAAAACGTGGTATTTATGTGCAGAAATGTTTTTTTTTCTTCATTGTTCTTTAGTGTACTGAAATCCGAACAACAGAGGAGGAGTATAACTCTCAGTCTGCCCACAGAGTTCATACACAACAATATCGCATTCCTCCAAGTCAAAAATAAGATCTGGTAAGAGAAGGTTCACAGTCATTCTCTGAAAGCGACATCCATCAATTCAGGCTGCAGTTTGAAGTACAGTCCTGATCTGATTTCTGGAAGGTACAGTGCATTGGTAATTTTTCTTTGTCCTTTTCTTTTGCACATTAGTATTGCGGGCTGGAGAATGTGGGAAGATCAATATCTTGAGGATACTCTTCACGTTGGAGATGAAGTCTGTCCCACAGAACATAGACCACCTGAAGCTATTCAGCAAGCAGTATGCTAAAGAAATTGTACTTTGCATCAACAGCAGCAGATAGCTGACCTGCATTTGAGGTTCATGGTAGAGATCACCACATTCACACTTATTTATCCATTTATTAGAGCTCTTTGGAGATTAGGCGCCTGCCAGAGGCCAGTGTCTTCACCTGTGTTCGGACGGATTGCAGAGAAGACTGGGGATCCATTTGGATGGGCCCAAGGTAGGAATTAGATATTCTTCATTATAAAAAATGAATTTTACAATCTTTATGCACAATGCAAGTTAAAAAAGTATACGGAAACAAAAACAATAAAGGTATTGGAATGTGACACCTGTTTAACATCTTTAGTTCCGCAATCGTGTCTCTGTTTTTAAACTTTACATTATTGTTTGTGACACAACCCCACTGACTGAAAAGGAAGTGTTGCTTCTCACACAATGGCTTTCCAAGAAAGTCATCTGTATATCTATGGGTGTAGGTGGACCTCACTCATGGCAGATACAGCTTGAAAACGAAATCCTGTTTACAGGGTTAAAAACAAAAATCGAACATATTGTAATCAGCAGTGTTGCGTGATGCACTGCCATTACACACTGTGACCACTGTCAGAGACATAAGATTTAATGCCTGTAACCATGAATGCAGAGGAGCCTGGCACTTTCATAATGGTCAGGACCTTTGCTCGGTTGCCAGTTCATGCCCAGCCTCCGCCCTATTACAATATGTTTAAAAAAATCACTAGTATTAGTAATAAAAGAAATAATTAAAGTTGTACAGATACAGCATCTCCTTCAATGTACCACGAAGCAGCTTTTGCCCACTGCTTTGATAAGAGCCTCTTTCTGCTGTGTGTTTTCGTCCTGTTTGTCTGTACAGATAAGGTACATTACTCCTGGCTCGAGTGCTTCCCAGTGTGGGCTGGACTGTCCAATGGCTGTCACAACTGAAAGCACAGTCCCCTGGTGCATCACTGAGATTAACTTCAAACCCGTCAGCTTGATTCAGGAGGACAAGAGGTCCACCCAGGTTTGTGTTGAACTCTGTAGGAGGCAGGTTATTGAGCAGGGGGAGGATTACAATGAGGATTAGCATTCCCCTTTCTGAGTGTATCCTAAATAAAACATCTATCCTGCAAAGCTTGCTATTTCCTCTAGTACAGTTTACTGCTGTTTACACAGTATGTGTTGTAACAGCATTGCAAAATAGAAAAGTGTAGTAAAGAATAATAAAAAGCATGGGGAAAGCACGGCCACCTGGTTGATTAAACTAAACTGTAGTGAATACATAGTAAAAGCAGAGTCACCATTTACTGTGATAACTTAAAAAAAAAAAAAAGGTTCAAACGTTTCCTTCGCTGTAAATGTTACTGAAATATTTAGCTTCTGGACTCATCACTATTGATGGTCATGAGATTCCCAACCCTCTAAATTCGGCTTACCTTACTTAAATTCTGAAACAGCTGTAGTACTTTCTAAGAGTATAAGAGATAAGGGAATTAATTCAAATCCAGGTAGATGTGCACGGAAGGTTGATGTAGTACAACAAGTGAACACTAGATGGCATTGAAGAACGCTTGGCACAACACTAAGGTATGATTCTGGTTAAACTTTTTTTTTTTTTTTCAGAGGCTGTTGAAAAGAATGGATGACGGGACAAAGCTATATCTTGTGCTGCAGCCTCTGGACTTTGTGTGTGAAATGTCCAGGAAGCTGAAGATGATGGCAGACTGGGAGCAGTATGATGCAGACGTGTGTGTAACAGATGGGCTTGTGTATATATCATATTTAAAGGCTGGGTTGGAAACAAAGTGGTAAAACAGTCAACCTCATTGTTGCTGCAACATTGAATGGCCTATACTATACCAGTCCTGAATTATTTTTGCTGAGCTGAAGAATGCGATATTAAGTTATATCATTCTGAGTATACATCAGAACAGGACATTTATTTGACCTATATTTATACACTACCTCAGACTGGGACTGAGGTTCCAATGTGATTTCCGACGGCATGTTAACACATGGTGCTAAGATAAGACGGGACCTTGAGAACTGAAAGGGTTGACGCACATTTTAAACTATTTATAAACTGTATGCACAGGTGTGAATGCGGAACTAAGGAGTGCTGGAGCCACTTGGGTTAGCCTTGATCAAAAAGTGATCATTATGATGTTTTGTTTTTTACCTGGTGAACATAGAAATGAACATTGAGACTGTGAATCGCTTTTGTACCTACTATAGATACACACTATCGATCTATTGGTTAATGTTATAATTGTAAAAGTAAAAACAGACCTGCAAGCACAAGCTAAATATGTCTTACCAGTTTTTTGTCCACTTCCACAAGCATATGCTGAACATTTGTTTTATGAGTGCTGTATTTTGACAACAGTTCTTTTAAGGCAATTTGCAGTCATTTTGCTTAGATTGCAGTACATTAGAGGCACTATATTGCCTCTGCAGATTATGTTTAGAGCACCAAACGAGTGCTGTATTTGGAAACTGGTTTCCTCAGTTCATTAATACCCTATTCTGGTATCAGTTGGTTGTAAAAAGAATGGGCCTCAAGAAAGACACATCTACACAAACTTTAGGGAAAGATAATGCTTCTTTTATTTTCACATTTGTAAACAGTTTCCAAGAGGAATCAACATAGGGAGGCTGGGTGGTCCATTGCCACCTCTAGTTATTGAAAACATCTTTTAAAGTGCATACATTTGAACAACTAGAAGTTACTGAAACCAATGTAGAAAAGCTGAAAGAATCCGGGTAAGAAGAACTTCTGTTAACAGAGGCTTGGAGCTCACAGCTCCTCTACCAGATCTACGCACTTTGAAGCACTCAATATGGAAATGGATTCACACGTGAAACGGCCCCAGCAGTGAAACTCAATTTATCAATTCACTTTTGTGTTAATTCATTTACTCTGTTTAGTTCCTTCATGTGTCTAGGAACCTATCTGTATACTCTGGCAGGTCTGGAGAGCATTTTTAAAATAATTCCAGGAATACCCATGCTTTCAGTTTTCTGAAGTGCCCTTACCGGTTTTATTATGATAGAGCAGATGGCAGTCAGTTGAAAGTCCTAACTAGCTTTAGTTTAAGCATTCAACTGCAATATTAGTATTAGGTCAGTACAGATCTACCCGTCACCTTTTAGTAGTTTTAGAAAGTCTATATATCCTGTTATCCTCACATTTAGCCAAAATCTGCAATGGAAAATTTGCAACCTGGCTTTTGGCTTCTTAGTATTTAAGAAAAACTTATCTTAAAGACATACTGTCTGAATATAAAATACATAAGAACACTAATACTCAATGTAAATATCAAAGCAAGAAAAACTTTTAAAAAGAAAATCTCTTGGATTTTATCTAAAGTGGTCAGTAAATTCTATAAAAATTAAATAAAAACAATTGTCAATCTTTTTTTTTTTTTTTACAGCATTCTTACAGTCAAAAACATGTACAGCGTGCATTTTGACACACAGCTGGAATAGCTAATTCCTAGTTTCTATCTTCTCTCTATCTCTACACTATTTTATTATTAATTACACTCTTAAATTCACAGATAGCGGCAAATTAAAATTTGTAATACAAAAATGTCAACATTATACACTACAGACCTGCACTTCAAAATGTATGTGAAGTTTGAGGAAATATATTCCATTTAACAAAATAAGTTCTCTTTGGTTTTGCTCAATTAAAGTTTACATAACTCATTTAATGTACTCAATTACTTTCCGAACTTACACTGGGGGGAATTGCTCAGTGTACATTATCAAGCTTTGAAATCCAGGCCCCTGTATTCATAAATCATGCTTCTCTTACATTTCACTGCAAGAGTAACTGAAATATCTGGACACCAATTAAAGAAAGTCCTGCATTATTTTTATATATAAAGACCCTTTTGTCCGTCTTGCCCTTAGTAATCCCACTGATTGACAAACACCATGGCAGATACTAAACAGTCTCCCTTCTTTTGTTACAAAATGTCATAAGGCATTCTGAAAATAGCAAAAGATGAAACTGGAATAGATTTTGAATTTGCATTTCAAAATGCTCTCTATGCTGAATGAAACCTCTCTCAGTTTTGAAGTGCCCACATGACACATAGTCACTTAGGTTCCTCTCTTCATCTCCCATTCCTGTAAACAAAAAAAAGAAAGAAACATTAACAGAACAATAACCTAAATTATATATATATATATATATATATATATATATATATATATATATATATATATATATATATATAGAGAGAGAGAGAGAGAGAGAGAGAGAGAGAGAGATTTTTTTACTGTGTTTTCAGAGGAAGCTCAGGTTAAACCCTTTTAAAAAAGAAAACCGGACTATATTAGTAAATCACTTAAGAACTCATTGAATAAATGAATAAATAAATACCTTAGCCTTCTTCATGACACTGCCTTTCCGGAGGCAGTGATGGACGGGTGCGCTTTGGATTTCTGAAGCACAGTTCACTGGAAGGTAAGGCTCTGTGTAGTTGCTCTCACTTTTGTTCCTGAGCTCTTTGACCAAAAAAAAAAAAGAAAGATTTCCCATCAACAGCCTGATTAAATCTGTCTATTAAAATAAAGGAATGCATATCCCAGAACCAAGATAAAAACACCTGTGCAATCCAAAACATAAGAGGAATACAAAATGTAAAACATTGCAAAACAAACTCAAATAAAAATAAAAGTATGCCAGTGACAGACTGGGCTGTACATCACCCATTAGAACTATTAGTATCATGAAGAAGTATAGTAGATTGATGAGGTTAAAAGCTCTAAAACCACAAATGCAGATGAGCCTGGCTCTTGCATTGTGGTTAAGGTGCTTGCTGTTACACCTCTACAGATTACCTTTAGTGCATCAATAGTAACTCTTTATATATGGGACTGGATGGAAGTCCTGGGCAGAGGGGACTGTGGGTGTGGAGAGCTGTGTACCTGTGAGCCAGTCGTGTTGTCCCCGGCTGCCCCAAGAGATCCCCCGCTAATGACTTCTTCAAGTTCTCCTTCACCTCCGTCAGTCTGAGCTCCAGATCCACTCGCTGGCTTTCCTTCTCTCGACACTTCTCTTCCAACTGTGCAATCTTCTCTTCCAGGGCTTTCGATTTCTTACCTAGATCACCCATAAATAAAACAAGTTGTGTGAATTACAAACATACCCCCAGACAGTGATGTAAACACATTACACAAAACAAATGACCATGCACAGGTTCAGCAAAATCCAACAAGTGGTTCCTAAGCGAAGCCTTAATAGCCAACCGGTCTTTGGAGGATAAAAGCAGTGATTCTGTTCTGGTAAAGGCTCTTTGGCATAAGCTGGTGTAGCAGCATAGACAAGAGTGTATGGTTTGTATCCACTATTCATGATGACCACCAGAGGGTAGTGTCCCCCAATGAAATCAAACAGTGGTACTCAATTGTGGCCCGTGAGATCCACACCAGTCCATGTTTTCACTCCAAGCAGCTTCTAAAATAGTTCATTGAACCTGCTAAGAGGCAATGAACTAATTTAGGACCTGTTTGGATTGAAGATCAGGACTGGAATGGGTCTTGAGGAGCAGAATTGAGTACCATTGTTTTAATAAGTGATTTTCCACTTATGCAGAAAATGGGCAGTTTTTTCTCCTGCTCTTTTACCATCTGAGTGAGTCCTGGCATTTCAGCATTTAAAATATTTAAAATCAAGTCACTAGAGTTAGATAGCATGTATAACACATACTCAAGTTTAAATGGAACACTTAAAGGATGTGAAGCAAAGCAGAATATCCTTTCGACCCCAAAGTAACTGAAGCAAGGAAAATAAATGGTTCACAGTCACTGCACACAGTACTGAATATCTCAACTTCAAATGCCTTTTCACCTTCAAATACTCTGAACAATTGAACCAGATACTGAACATGGAAGCAAACTTTAACGGGTAGTTTTAATTTAAATTGTCGTAGATTCTCAGCTGTAGATACCTATTGACCTCAATAATAATTGTTGATACTACTAGCACCTATAAGAAGTTAGGGTGGGTTTTATAAGGAACATTTCTAGCAATTTCCATATTTTTAACTACAATGGAATCATAAAATGAGCATAACCGTACACAACGAAAGATAGCGATTTACTAATATCTTTAAAAACATAAACATTTCTACAAATGTTCCACATCACTGATTTACTCTTTTAGAATATTCTGTTAAATATATCGCTTCCATTGCATTGTATCTTCAATATCAGTTTATAACAAATTCTCAATCTTATGTAGTAATAAAAATTCTCAGGGATTATCACCATTTTAGCAGCAGACTGCTCTGTTAAGAACAAACTACTTAATGCTACATTGGACTAGCACGTTATTTTCCATTACTTATCTATTACAGTACACTAAATAACAGCTTCCAAATCGTGGGTCTGTTGAAATGTCCATTTGGGGATGTAATTAAAAACAGACCTGTAAAAAGAGTATTCCATTAATTAAAGCCACGCTGACTGGTTCTGGAATGCTTGTGCACTGTAATGAAAAATCATGGGCAGAAAAACCATTTCCACTAGTAATAGCCCTGGCTGCTATTAAGCCTTGACTTGGGCCTGATCATTGACAAACCTGCTTGGTTACTGCAAATACAGAAGATAAGGCACTTCAAGGGTCAAAGGCTGTTCAGGACAGGGAAGCTACATACACAACTCAGCCAAGAAACAGTCACCATAATTCTGGTTCTTGTCTTCGCTGGAGATCCACAGTGACATTTTAGTAGCAGTATCTGACTAGCTTCCAAATGAGGACTGTATTTATGTCCTTTTTTAATTCCAGTTTTGTTACTGTGTTGTATTAATGTATTTGTGTGTGAGGCGCTTTGGGGTCCTTGTGATGGAAGACTGTATTGTATTGTCTTGCATTGTATTGTCTTGTACTGTATTGTCTTGCATTGTATTGTCTTGTCTTGTATTGTATTGTCTTGCATTGTATTGTCTTGCATTGTATTGTCTTGTATTGGAGAATATCTGTGTGCAGGTACTCTTCCCATGGTGTTAGATCTGATTGTATGTGAAGAACATAAAGTACCTGTGGTGCTTTTCAGTGCCTCCTTCACTTCTCTCCTCTCCTTGCGCAGCACTACCAGTTCACTCGGATCACTTCCTTCTGTTTTCCAGCTTCTCCTTCTCACTCAAGTATCTCTTTGCATCTTCTTCAGCTGGTCTTCCCATACTTATACTGGTTGGCATCTAGAAAAGAAACACACAAGGAAAGTATAAGCACTTGTTCAGCTGACAACAGCAGCTTACAGCAGGCAGGTGTGGCTGGAAGGGATGTGTACAGCCATAGCTTTATAATCTACCATGAAAGGCTTGTCTCATTGCATTGTATCTGTTTTATGAAGCAGCACTTAAACATAGTATTTTCTGTAGTATTTGAGGAGATTTAAAAATCTCAATTGTCAACACCACCATTTTAACAGCAGATAGCAGTTGTGAGTTTTAGCTCTCAAATTGCCTGGGTGCGTTTATACAGACTACAGTAAACTAGACTGTACATTTAGTTAAAAAAAATAAATAAATCCCTATTTCACACAAGAAAAATCCAAAACCAACATTCAGGAATTATGGGAACTTAAAGCAATACAATATTGTTAATCTACTAAAATACTCAAATGGAAAACGAATTTAAAAAAAGTTAGTGGCTTAGTTTAGATGAATGAATTCTGAAACGATTTCATGTGACACTTAAAAACAATGTGGTGGGGTGAGCTGAATCCCTGTCCTGAGACTAGCAAGGGCAATTCTTCCATGTCCCAACCCACCCCACCAATGCTATTGCTCTTCGATGAGTGTGATTGGACTGCCTACTGAGCCGCTGACAGCTTAAAACAATAACCGGAAAGAACTCGAGAGGTGGAGGCTCAGGGTGGGGAGGTGGTGTCATTTTATGATCCCCATAAAACTTAAAGGCATCACTGAAATTTCAATCTTCTTCAAAGAAGGCGTTCGTGGCTTTAACGCACTCTAGTAGTTCAATGTTGCTTTCGCATTGAGTTTGCACTCATGCCCTGCAAGAGGAGCCATGGTCATCAGCACTGGGATGAAGCCCCATTCCCCATACACACTAGGAGGTGATCACTGGGTGAACCCCCTTTATCCCTTTCCAGTCCTTACCATAGTATACATTATAAATCTAAAGTTACTCCTACTGACTGCAAGAAAGTCTTTGAAGACCTTCAAATGTAAGCAGCATTGGAATCCATTCAGCTGTAAAAAAATGAAGAACTTGAACTATTTAAAAGGAGACTGCATTTGGGAAAAGACTACAAACTAAAATAAAGACGGGTACTTAGGAGGAACACCCAGGAGTCTAGCAGGGCTGCAGGACTCCAGTTCATATTAAGTCTTACTTGAGCCGTGGCGCTTTATCTTAACCTGCGGGTCTATCTTGTGGGTCTCTTTACTGGAGAAGGATGAGTGCCGTTTTACTGGAGTCACCGCGGGGCCTTCTGTTCTTCCACCTGGACCATGTCGGGAAAAAGACAAAAGCGTGAGCTTATCCCTTCTGAAGAGTTGCTTTCATACACGGCTTTCTTACAATGTATATTAAATCATAATATTTACATAAGGTTTTACATAGAGTACTGTACATATTAATGGTAGGGAGGGACAGCAATTAATTCTACTTTATAAGTACGGTTTCACCTATGACAAAAAATGCAATAGAAGCGTATAGATCACCATACAATTCCAACTTGTATTTAATGATAGTAATTTGTCGAAACACAGTACAGTGAGTATTAATGTACTGTAACCGTGATACTTTACTGCTTCAATATCAGCCCCAGGAATGTTTTACGGGTGCACACAGCAGGAGGCTGCTTTCTTTTCCCTCAGTTTATAAGCCCCTATTATAAAGAATTGAAAGGCTTGGTTTCTTGGAGGGGCTATCACATGGAAATCAGAGGTCTGTCTGCACACAGCTGCAGAGGGGATAGAGTGACACCTAAACCCTGCACAGCGAGCCCGTCAGCCTGGGAGAGTGCCCAGCAGTGAGGAGGACGGCTTTGATTTCTTTGGATTGTTTAAAGAGTCAAGGTAGAGCTTTTCTGCTCTTAAAGTTTCTAATGATCCAGGGAAACACCAGGGTCCATGTCTGCTTTTAACTTACACCTGTCTTTTGCACAGATCTACAGAGAGTTCATTTTAATCTCTTCCTTTAAATTGATTCAAAAGTTTTTTTTGGACAAAATCCACACAAGTTTCCACTCTTCTCTCCCTGTGGACTGTCTCGGTCCATACCCTGGAAGCCAAGCCTTTTGTTAGTCATAGAGCACCATGGGATATGTTCTGCGTGCAAAGTGTTGTAGCTAATAAAGCCAAACCATCATGCTTTTGATGATGCCAAGTTTGAACTAGGTTTTCAATAGATCGGGTGGCTATCGGTTCATTTGTCAAGATGCCAACTCTTACAAAAGTTTACCACAGTAAATACATCATGCCCAGAAGACATCTGCAATGCAGCCCAATCACAAACATACTCAGTGGAACATACATGGAGGTTTCTTTCTATGCATATAACCCTGAATCAGAAACTTCAAGTGCACCACTTCATCTAGTGCAGAACACAAGAGACAGTATGCTGGGAAAGGGACTGGTGGAACAAACTACTGCATGTTTCTTCATGTGTAACAGTGACCCCACACCAGAGGAGTCTGTTCTTGACCATCAAAGGAACATCTGGGGAAGCAGTCAGTAAGTGGAGCAGCCCTCGCTTGACAGGGGATCACATTTTATTGTTAGAAAGTTAAGTGTGACCAGAAGAAATACAATGTTGGGTTTCTTAAAACAAGATTGATTTTGATCTGGAGCAATTGAAATGATTTGTTTACAGGGATGTCCAGCTTCCATTTACAGGCAGGGCTGGGGAGTGGGGGTGGGGGGTGTGATACACCTTACATGACAGCACATGATTACTTAGCAGTCATTCTTGAAAGGTGGGTATCAAATCTCTGTTCACAGCCCGATTTCTCCCATGTTTATAGACCACTGAGTGTAGGCGTGGAAATGCTGCTGATGATATTGCATGTGTGCTGACTCGTTAAATAACTGAGGTTTAAAAACTAGAAAAAAAGGTTTTATTGTGTGGTTGAACCGCATACTGTTCTGCTCAACAGATAACCTCACTTCTTAAAACATTAAATAAGGGAGACCTATTTATTTGGTCCAAATACTTAAGTGTGTAAATTTAAACAGGGTTGGATTTACATTGACAAAATGATAACTTAGAAAACTGCACATAAAGCTTAGAATGCATGGAAATAAATACAAATGTAAAACCTACAGTTTTCAGTGGGGTTCACAACATTCCACATTGAGCTAAAAAGTCAATGAGCTGCTCAACATGTAGTTGCTAAAGGCAGGATTTTAAACTTACCTGGACTTGCTCGTAGGGTACATCATCATACGTCCTGGAGTCAATCACTCCTCCAGGGCTGCAAGAAGAGGTTGCCCAGCTACAGACAGAAGAGGAGTATAATAGAATATGACATTACTGCATAGGAGAACTAAACGAATCTCCTGAAGTTAAACTGTATTCCTCACAAGCAAGAAATATGGTGGGTGGCACAGTTCAACCAAACCCCAAATTGTTATTGGCCTACACTGCAGAAATCAATGCCAATGCAAACATTCAATCCAATTGCCCTGCTACTGAACTAGCTGGTGATAGGTGTGTGTCTCTATTGTGCGCCACACTGGTACGTCTTACTAACTGCCTGCCCCCTGTCCTAAACAGATTCAATAGAATAATGGCACAACGATGTGGGAGAGGTGACCAGTTACAGTGGTAGAATTTCCCTTGCTTGCACATGCAGAGGCTTCCCCACATTACACAGAGGTTCTGAACGGATTGTTCACTACAAGCACTTACAGGAAGGAATGCCTGACAGCGTCGACAATGTTGCCAATGGTTTCCACATCCACATAGTCATAATGCAGAGACCCCGGATCTGTGGAGGATCCAGTCCCAGCCAAGAGCAGTCCCAGCCACCGCCCATGTCTTCAGAGCAGCTTGCCTAAAGAATCATAGAACACAGCGGTGTACGGAATAGAAGACAACAGGCTCTATTCACAAAGCTGCAAGTGTAAGAGATTCATGAACATGTTCTATAGACAGCATTTTACTAATAAATGCGACTTTCTTTAAATAACTTATACATTCAAGCATTGTGAATAGGGTATAATACTTCAAAGCCATAGAATACAGAATGTGAACTGACTTTGAAAGCAGTCTTTCAAAGGGTGGTCATGTTTATCACATAGGAAATATACACTGGACAATACTAAATCAAAGATCTTCAAGACCACAGATGAAAAGGAGCAGGCAGAGGTAAAATGAAATGGCTAGAGGGATTTCAGCAGGGTGTAGAGAAGGTGCACAGTAACAAAGTTTGTACTTTTTTTCTCTTAATGTGATATGATGTGCTGCCACAGCGGCGGGAGAGAAGTTAATGGAGTTTGAGTTTCTGCTCGATGGCGTGCAGGGAAGGGCAACATTTTTATGAATGGGGACCTTGACATGTCACTTCACAGAAGAGCCTCTTCTACAGATGGGGTGGGGTGTGCTAAGAACTACCTGCACAACATCCTGAGTAACTCTGCAGCTCAGTATTACTCCTTACCTCAAACATTTACAAACGTCTTCATTTTAATTATGATGCAGTCCTTCAGATAGGAAATTCTCTCAAAACAATTGTTCAGCATTTTATGCTTGTCTAAATAAAAGGCAAATCCCACAGTGGAATTATAATAATGGAATAATAAGGGTTGTTTGTCTTCTTTATCTGTATCTTTCATTTGCTTGAGAATGTCAGTTTTGTTGCTTTCACACTGTCATCTAATCATAATGGGATCTTTAATAAAAAAAGTGCTCAGCTTTTGAGTTCACAAACCCCAGAATGTTCAAATGCCACTTCTTTTAAAGGCTGATATTTGAGGTCTTCCACGATGAGTTTCATAATGAAACCACATCGTTGTGTCAATGGCATTACATTCTAATTTAATAATAAACCCATACAAATTCAAAGGACATTTTTGAAAAATAAAAACCAAAAACACAGGTACAGCGCTCTCCCATACCTCCAAGACTGCCACCTCATGGCCGTGGCGCAGCAGTCGGAAAGCGAAGGGGTGCTTGGGGCCTAGTCCGGTTGCTACCTCACAGCCCTGCAGCACGATAGCGTTGGCGTGGGTTCGCTGGTCCGACCGGTCCTTGTGGAAATACAGAGTATTCCTTCTCAGACAGACCCAGCGCTCCTTCCAGCACTGGTTCACAAGCACATTCAGGTAACCTGGAGAAAACACCCACATGAGCGTCAGTATACTAGAGAGAGGCCCACTCTGGTTTCTTTCCTGCTTGTCCCCTCAGTGAGAGAGAGAGGAGAGGCATCCTGTTTTGTGGATGTTGCTCAATCAGGATTCCAGACCACTTAAAAAAGGACAAATTCAACATAAGTTATGCCTTTATTTACACAACTTAACTCACCCACTTCTAAATCTAAGTTTCCTTCTTTGAACAAAAAGCTTAAAAAGCCACAAAAAGGCCCCAATCTGTATCAAGTTTCTGAATGTTTCTGAATTTTTAATGAAAAATATTGAACTTTCATAAACCTGACAGTTACCAAACCAAGAGTTTAATTATTTCAATTGTTTCACAATTAAACTGATTCACCCATAACTGTATATCATTATAACAGAGAATAGTAATGGAATAATTGCTACTTTTCTTTCTCTCCATAAATACAGTATGATATCATTGCCATTTTTATAATCACATGGATTCCAGATTAAAAAAAGCGAGGGAGGCTAAGTATAGCCCTGGAACCAACCACAGCATGGAACGTCCTCGTCAGTGGAAGATGTCTGGGTGTCCTCAGCAGTCGTAGGCTTTTTCTTGGAGAAGCTGATGATCCTTGTGATTTTCCTCCCTGCTGCCCTGCTCATGGACCCCTTTAATTCAGCCAGGCCGCTTCTCTTCCCTTTAACTGCAGTGTACACAACGAGATGAAATAACCACTGACTGGCTGGGATAAACACACCGTTGGGACTGTTCAAGTGTTGAAAACACAACCTCCACACAAACACAGGAACTTGTATTGCCATTAGCTTTTGGAGATATGGTCAGTCTGTCTCGTCATAGCTGTTTCACTGGGGTAATGCTGAGAGGAGGAATGGGATACTGCTGTACAAAACCGTGACATTATAAACTGCACATGTGCACCAGAAAGCTTTTGATGGTACTGCATCTCTTTTATAGGGTCAATCCGGTATGCCACATTGAAAGCATAGCAACGTACTGAGTAGTTTGCTTTGAGAGCGTAACATTGTAACTGGTGGTAAAGCACATAGAATTACTAGTAAGTGACAACACCCTTTGAAAACCTGATCATCCCCTTATAAATAGTTACTGTGCTTTGCTGACAACATGGAAAAATAAGCTTACAAAATGAGAAATAAAAAATGAAACAAGAATAGTATGACAGCATTGCAAGTAAACGGACCCCATACAGGGTCATCTCTCTGTGCTGAGGCTAGTGTTGTTGATGTGCTTGAGAAAGTGCGAGCAGGTTCTTACCGTGATCCCTGCCTTCCCTCCCGTTCACCGGGCTGCTATTGTCTCCCGTGACCGCACTGTCCGAGTCCGAGGTCTGTTTATCCGCGGATAATCTCTGTGGAAACAGGCAGAGCACCAAACTGTTAGACAGGCTGGAAAAACAAAGTCAGGAAGCCTCGGTCCTGTGTCTGTCTCTACCTTCCCAGGGACTGCCACTGACCACACTGCTCTCTGTACACGCACACTGGGAATAGCAGCCCCTAGTCTACTGTTCTACCTTAGCGCTTTGGATTTGGTTTCAACGACATATTCTTTACCAGTTCTTTACCATTTTTTTTTATGCCAGCAAGTTATATCACCAAAATAACGATTGCTTTTTTATGTTCAGATCTTAATGGGATATAATGCAGAACAGATTTATTTCCCCAGGGTTTTTGTCACAGCTCCTTTTCTAAGCTCCCATGGAACAAACTCTTTAATTATCATGTTGAGAAACCCTCAGTGCTTTTGAAACCAGACACAGCATTTCCCAGTCTGTATGGTGCATTGAGACAACAACAGTTACAAGAATCAGAAGCCTTTAGTAAATAGTACAATTATTTACCACAATTGACAATTATGTGCCTTTGCTGGCATATGGTCATCTATGAATTGCTTAAATATTTGGTCTTTTCCAGCTCTTTCACTTAAAGCATTCCACATGTAAATATACTGTCAACAACAACCATAAATATGCAATCCGCACCACCCATTACCTTGTCCAGTTCTATTTTTCGCAGAATCATCGGTGAGGTTGATCCTTCTAACCCATGAACTCCATTACACTGGCTGCTGACTTCTCTGATCACCTGTAGGAAAGCATATTAAGGCATGATCTCTACGAACAAAGAGGAAAGTTTACAGCTAATGCTTATAAAACACTGAGTCAGCTATAGCGGTGTAACTGTTTAAATGATATCTTAGCCATGGGTATGACACAGTAAAATCCTGTATTGACTCAGCGTGCCTCTCTGTAGACAGTCTGCATGTGTAGGTTTAGCCTTGTATCTACTAACAGCTTGCACAACCAGACAATAAATGGAAACCTGCACGAGGGGATTCAGTGTAATTAAGCACAGGCTCCACTCTATCAGTCATGCTGCCAATGACACAATGAGACACTTCCACAGAGCTAGCCCAGGAGAAACACATTTTATTTTCTCTTGAATGGGTCTGTTTATGTCAAGCAAGAACGGAAAACAAAAGAGCGAGATTATGGAGCCGACAGGATGCAAGTGACCATGTGTTCCGGCTGTGCTCCTCAACAGCCCTGATAAGTAAGAGCCTGTGGCAAATGCTAAGGTTGGGTGTTAAACAGGCAAAACTTCTGTTTATTACTCAAACCGGTTTAAAGATTTGTCTTCGTGACTTGCTATCTTACAGTTTGTGCCTCCAAGTTTATGAATGATAGTTTAAAGTTCTGGATGATTGCCACAGAAGGAACATGCGAGTGAATTAAGTAAGGAACAAGAACCACCAACAAAAGCATAGCTTCAAGCAACAGAGACCAAACAGGCATGGTAGGCGATGTGTTAAAGAGCTGCTTAATTGAATCGGTGTTACCTTGAGCCACTCGTCAGCCTGCTCCTTGCTCTGCACCGCGAGCACCAGGGCCTCAGTGCCAGGCAGAGAGAAGCGCAGCTCGTGCTTCTTACGTCGCCCGTCTTTAGGAACGTAGATAACGTTACACATGTTCAAGGCCAGGTCCAAGTAAGGGCTCTGAACCTTGGAGCTTTTGTAACACTTAAAGATAAAGACAAACATGGTATAGTTAGGGATGGAGACTGCAGTCATTTTGTTTTTACTGGAATAAACTGGCTAAATTATTGGGGAATTTCAAAGCACCATGTCATCCAATCTCAGTCTGGCTCTGTACTCCCTGGAGGCACTGTAATGTTCCATTGTAGTAACTGGATAGTAATTTATTTTAACAGCAACTTCATTGAAACCTAATATATTGTGAGTTCCCCGGAACGCCATTAAGAAGAAGGTGCTAGTTGTGAAACCCCATTCCCACTCCATTAATACGGTTACATAAACTCTGTGGTCTGGACATATGTCCACAGAAAATAATCAGTAATAGTAATAAATGTTAGTTATATTGTATTGAAGACACCCATTGCATATCAGTTTAAGCCATTCCAGGCTTTACTATAAGCTTAGTAAAACATACTTTATCTTACATCTTTCTGTTATTAAGCACAAGTGTGACTAAGGTCACGTGAAATGTCTAAGCAATGGGAGCTTCATTTTCCCTTTCCATCCCTGTATGGTATTGTATCACAGTAAAGCCTCTTGACTTATCAATCAAGTTAGGGCCTCACCAGGAGCCTGTTGTCGCGGATGACAGTGAACTGCTTGGCCCACTGTCCGAATCTCTTCTTGCAGAAGGAAGGCGCAGATGCGGCAGTCCTTCACCAAGTTCATGGAGTTCTCCTCTGAAGGCCACTGGTGCGTCAGCTGCTGTCCCTTCCCATCATCCTCCTCCTCGTCATAGGACTCGTCAGAGCTGCTCATCGCATCGGAATCATTGTCTGGTAAAATAAATTATTTCTTATGAGAAATGAGAGAGTAAAATCTGTCTGAATTCTTCAAACTCAGCGAATCTATCACAGGACTTTTGGGTCTTTTTCTTATTCTATTAATATGAATGCTGTCACATTATTAAGTTATTTTGTCAAGCAAATAATATTTGCACACATAATCAATGTGTTTTAGTCCCTTGGGAATAAATTATATTTCTTAGCAATACACAGTGATGGTATTTATATATATATATATATATATATATATATATATATATATATATATATATATATATATATACCCTGCTCATAACATGGCTCTATGCTCAAAGAGGGACTGTGGGTCTGCTACACAGTGCTCTTACATGAGTTCTTCTGTTCCCCATTAATCCTGGTGATTGGATAGTTGTTGTCAGCATCTTCATAGTATCCATCTTCTATTGAGTTCGGTGGGCTGGAACTGCCTGATAGAAAAAAGACGGTTGAATCAGAAGCTGAACACACTGTAGGATTCGTCAAGGCCTTCATTTGAACTGCCTACCTTAGAGTCTGAATAAACTGGTAAAACAATATTGTTCTTCTGGCAATACAATGTTAGGACAGTTTTATTGTTTATGTGACGATCGGCTGCTATCTCACTGACAACCGCATAGTCGATGTTTATAAATAGGTAACACAGTAAAGGACTGGAAACAAGGAGCCAGTGTAAATGAGAACTGCAGCCCAGCTTGGATACATTGGGGATAAATAACCTTCTTCAAAACAATGTACTTAGCTTAGACTGTAGCTCCTTAAAATAAACAGTGCAACTGTGGAATTCCTTATATGGAACTAGTCTTTAAATATAATACCGTAAAAGTACAAAGCCACCAGCTTGAGCCATTTACGCTTGCAGATATAACTAAAATACTATTTATGTCAAAGTGCACTTTGCACCTTTTTTTTGTGAATGGAAATTCACACTGTTAATAATTACTCACTCCAAATCTTATTTAAAAATCAATGGAACACTGTACAGGATAGGAAAGAAACTCACAGGAAAGCACTCTCAATGGTAAAGACCACAGGCAGTGTCCGTCTTCATTAAAAACAAATTCATACTCTTGGCAGTGGAGATTGTGCTTTGCGCTGGCCTGCCAAGCGACACACACACACACAGTTCACACTAATTCCTGTCATTCTTCCAAGCCTATTGTACTATCAGGACCACCCCATCCTACTTCAATTAAATATACAAACATGCAAGTTGAAGTTAAATATGCATTGAATTAAAGAGCTCCAGCTACAGTTCCTTTGCACTGGCAGGTTGCGTTGATGACCTTAGAAACGATTGAGTTAGCTGCTTGTTGAAGTTCTGCTCAATCATCAAAAACGTGTTACTGTGGGAGGCTGCCTGTTTTTAGCTAGCACAGTTCAAGCACAGTTATGTGGAATTCTGCCAGATACATCAGAGATGCAGCCACTTTCTTATTAAGAAATGCCTTAGTGTAAATATTTTCCCTTTTAATGCATTACAATGCACGCTGTGCAGAAATCCTTTCTCTGTAAAATGCATTGAGATGTCTTGGCATGAGAGGACGCTACACAGGCTTTCAAATTGGGGTTGTTTTCATATTTGTATTCAGTCATTAATCATCTGGAGCACTGCTCCCAGTCTCAAGTCCCTACCCCTCTATTTGTACTGACTTTGAAAAAGTGGAGGGCCTTCAGTCTAGACAACACCTTTCTGCTCTCTTTTCTCTACATAAACCAATTTGTCTGTTCACAAAATAACAATGGGTGCACAGAAATGTTATGTCTTGAATTAAGTTTGGACGGCATAACAAATGGCCATTTTGATATCCTTCTGTAAATTAAAAGTTGATTTGTAGTTTGGAAATTACTTGCATTGCATAGCCTATATTGTTGGGCTTAAATCAAATTAGACCTTTTTCAGTGCACAAAACAATCACATGAATGTAACTGGCACTGTTTCTATCTGGAGTGAACTGTATTCACCTTTGGGACACTGCTAGTTTTATTTTGCATGTCGAAGCCTGTAGCGAAGAGTCACCTGCATCAACAGGTCATCAGGCTGAAAGGAAACAGTTGATAGAAAGAGCCAGAGGTCATGTTTTGACTCTGCACAGCCCTTATTTCCTAATGACTGCGTGAACATACAGGAGCAGCTTTTATTACAACCTTTAACTCTTAATAGCAGCCCTGTCTTTTACAGACAGCTTTCCTTTTGCCCAAGTCCTTTATTTTACAGGTGTTTCCTGTACCACTCAGCATTCTAATGTAAGTTCAATTCTGCTACAGAAGATACTGTTGTCCACATTGTTACTGAACCCCACCCAAGCTCTGCTTCTGTTAAGATGCGTTCTCATTGACCTTTCTTTCAGCAGTGAAAAGTATATGCCTGTGTTGTAGTCCTACAGTTTTAAACAAATCAAGAGCACAGCTTTTCCATAATTCAATCTGAAGTTATGCACCCAATTAGAACTCTCTTATTGAGGTCATGCACTAGGTACTTATTCCTGGAGGCGAATCATGTTTGTACTTACTCCTTGAGGTGATAAACTCGGGAGCTTTGCCCGGACCCAGGGGCACTGCCTCCTCATAATAATCCTCAGGAGGTGGGGTGGTGGGCAGTGGAGGAGGTGTATCAGCTATGCTCTACAAAACATTAAGCAAATCAGACATTTTTAATGAGGCAGCAGCAACTGTTATCCCTTACACCAGCCTGCTCATTCAAACAAGCAGGGAACACCAATATTATTCCAACAGCAATGTGCAGATTTCATATAATCTCAATGCAACACACACACAGCCTGAAACAAGGCAGAACCATGCTACTGGCGAGATGCCCGTGAATCGTTACCCATGAGTGTACAGGACATCTAGAACTTTTAATACCGAAAATCTTTTTTAAAAGATATTTTCATCAAGGCTTCTAGTTGAAAAGTGTGTCTAAATGCGACAACATGTAAATGTGTTTCTTTCAGTATTCCTATGAGCGTACAGTTGCACATACCGAGTCAGGCCACTTTAATTGGCTCAGTTCACACTGTCTGTGGGGTTAGTTTTAAAAGAGGCACAACACCTGTAAATGTGCAACAAAAGGAAATCTGGGTGACTGTATTAGGTCAGCCTCTTCATAAAAAGTCTGATGGAAGCGCTTCAAAATGTAAACCCTTTACAGACAGGTTAAAGACATTCTCGCTTTTACATCCTCCAACAATGGATTGCTGGATCCAGTTGTGTGAAACAAAGGTCATGTATGTCACTCTCCATTTCCATCAAAATAACGAGCCTTTTACAAGCTCTGTACACAGGGATGCTCTTGAAAAGCTAAGGGCAGTAAAGTACAAGGACCTACTGTCTTGGAAGGTGATGTCTCCAAGGCTTCTGTCTCGCTTTCCTCTTTCTTCTCCTCTGGAGCGTCTTTGAGAGTCCCAATGTTACAATCTGCTTTATTAACCACCATACATGTAAGAGAACATCATTAGAACAAAGGGATGGCTCATTGGAATCAGTGACACTCATTGACTTCCTGTAACATGTGTTTACAGTTTGAACATTCCTGCTGTAACTATTAATCCCGCACAAAATTACTTCTATAAAATTTTAATTCACAGAGAACGAAATCGAGAAGTATTTTTCTAAAGTGCCTAATTAATAGAAACCGGTTTGTACACTTACCGATCTCTTCAAATAAAGATTCCACAAAGCTAGTCCCATTTCCATAAGCCGTAGTGTTCATATATATGTAATCAGTTCCATTCACTGCAACAGAACACACATATTGATATAAATTTCAGCACATTCATATGTAACAATTTTAGTGGGGAACACGGTAGGGAAATATCGTTTTGTTTTTTGTTCACTAAGCATTAAACAGAGATAAGGTGGAGAATATATATATATATATATATATATATATATATAGTTTGATTTGATAAAGGCGCCCTCAATAACAAAGACATAAAAAAATCCACATCAGTTTTGTCTGTTGCATGAATTTATATTTTCAGCTTAAACTTCAATGAATTGAGTTCCACACAGTTTCAGAATGTATAGTATGTGAAGTAGCGGGGTAAAAACAAAGTATCTGTTAAAGACAACCCCTCACACATTCATAATAGATCCTTCATCATTATCAATTCTTCTTGAACAGTAACTTAGAAAGAAACACCTTTAAGCACTGTATGTACCACTTTATGCAGTTTAGAAAATATGTTAATAGGTGTATTTACAGCAGTTCAAATTGTCAGGACATGGTACAGTAGAAGCTTGAGCTATTGTACGTTTAAACACACAGCTGCTGGACTCACACACCGGAGGATGGCTGGAGTTTCTGCAGGATGTTGCTCACTGCTGTCTTCTTCTCTTTCGTGGTGGTGCTCAGGTATTCATGGTCCAGCAGTTTCAACAGGACACTCAGTTCTGGGATCAGCTGTTCTAACACTGAAATAGAAAGAAGACAACATGTTTAACTCTGGATGTCTTCTGCTCATCAAAACCTATGTCTGGGGTAGATTCTCCATGAAATGCAAAAAAAAAGAATGGCTTCATTAAACAGAGTATTAGGTGGGAGATTCCACATGGGATTGATGCATTAGCCTTTTCATCTCTGGAGGACAGGGTTCAAATCTGGCTTAGGTCTCAGGTTTGAATCTGACCATCCTCCCAATATGCCAACAAATTACTTTGTTACACTGTGATGTCTGTTTATTCTCTTGATAGCTCTGGGCTTTTTGAGATTTGCACCCAGTTACTGTCTGCTGAAACTGTGGTCACAATTTGCTGCAGTTCATTGATTTCCCTGCAAAACATTTTTAATACAGAGCATCACGCTAGTATTCCCATTTAAAGTATTGAATACCCTTTGCAATGCAATGTTACACTCAATGTGTAGCAGATGTTGCTTTACATAAACTTGAAGACAGCTATCCACCCTGGCCTGCACTCACATGCTTCCATTAGTTCTGTTTGCCAACACCTCCCTCGGAGTTCACTGAAGCACGCTGCTGGGCAATAGGCTAACAACACTAGTCAAGCTCCCTGCAGGAGACACCCTCTATTTCAATAATTTACATTACCTCTTGCACCAGTGACCAAAGCTCTACCACTCCCACCAACTGAAGGCAGTTGTTTGTATAGCTAAAATGTCTGTTTCCTGTTAAATTGGGAAAGGCAGTCAGTTGGGATACACTATCTAGTATAGGATGACTATGTAGGAAGATTAAGACTGACTAGGCATTGAGTTTCCACATGGCTGATCACCATCACTGTACTCATTCTAAGCACTATTTTTACTTTGAAGTATATACTACCAGTACAGTCCTGTAAATGTGTTTCAGTTGGCCTACTAACACAATATGAAATCCCATGTTTTGAGCCTAGCTGATAGAATATGACTACTTCACAACAAACATTGAGACATAGGGTGTCCCCCAATATTGCCAATTCTTGTTGGTGATAAGTGTAAAATAATTAAAGAAAGCTTTCGAATATCTTGTGGGCTATGGACATCTGGATATCTTGGTTCACTATTCACAAATTTCCAAGCAAACTCTAATTCCTATGTCTTAATCCTTTAAGCGGGTTGTCATGCTGTGCAAGGAGAAAATTGATTTCATTAACTAATCAGAACAAATAAATACATAAATGAAATGGTACTAAAGTACTAAACTCTTTAAAAGAGACAACACTGAAAGAAGAAGAACATATATATATATATATATATATATATATATATATATATATATATATATATATATATATATATATATATATATCCAGTTTATTTGAACAGCTTATCCAGTTGGTGCATATCTTTCAATTAATCCAACTAGGCCTGGTCTCCTTTATGACTTGGGGGCACACATGTCACACACAGATTGTTAAATTTTATATATATATATATATATAAGAACATAAGAACATAAGAACATAAGAAAGTTTACAAACGAGAGGAGGCCATTCAGCCCATCTTGCTCGTTTGGTTGTTAGTAGCTTATTGATCCCAGAATCTCATCAAGCAGCTTCTTGAAGGATCCCAGGGTGTCAGCTTCAATAACATTACTGGGAGTTGGTTCCAGACCCTCACAATTCTCTGTGTAAAAAGTGCCTCCTATTTTCTGTTCTGAATGCCCCTTTATCTAATCTCCATTTGTGACCCCTGGTCCTTGTTTCTTTTTTCAGGTCAAAGAAGTCCCCTGGGTCGACATTGTCTATACCTTTTAGGATTTTGAATGTTTGAATTAGATCGCTGCATAGTCTTCTTTGTTCAAGACTGAATAGATTCAATTCTTTTAGCCTGTCTGCATACGACATGCCTTTTAAACCCAGGATAATTCTGGTTGCTCTTCTTTGCACTCTTTCTAGAGCAGCAATATCCTTTTTGTAACAGGTGACCAGAACTGAACACAATATTCTAGGTGAGGTCTTACTAATGCATTGTAAAGTTTTAACATTATTTCCCTTGATTTAAATTCAACACTTCTCACAATATATCCGAGCATCTTGTTGGCCTTTTTTATAGCTTCCCCACATTGTCTAGATGAAGACATTTCTGAGACAACATAAACTCCTAGGTCTTTTTCATAGTTCCCTTCTTCAATTTCAGTATCTCCCATATATATATATATAAACAGTCTGAAGTCTAGCCAAAGAGATATACCCTTGTGCTCTGTGATGGAGAAAATGCATTAGCAAGATTATTTTGAATAAACATTGCATTGACTTTTGTTTGTCACTGGTTTCAAATTGCCATTCCTAAGATGTTCAGAAAGTCTCACATTTCAGCTTTGCAGGACATGGGGCCATTCAGCTGTAGTGGTTAAAAGGGAAATATTTTTACCAGTATAACCTAACTGCTGATGGAGAAATCGTCCTGTTGCTTATGTAAGTCTCAGTTTTCTCAGTCTAAAAGTGTGATGTGCTTGATATCGTGGAAGAGCGCAACATCACAGTGTGACATCTGAAAGTCTATGTTGTATGTTTCTGCCTAAATAACTGTATGTTTATGTAAGCAAGTGTGTGGCTATTTGCTGACTAAGAGACTTCAAATTAAAAGCATAAGGGGCTGCAAAACTACATGTCTAAAGTTTATTTTATGCTCCCCCCTTTGTATGGGTCTGGAGCTGTGCTCGTGATTCTTTTAATACACCTTTGCTTGAAAGCATACATTTTCCCATGTAAAGGCTATTCGTTACTGAAATGTTGGTCATGTACTTTGTGCGGGCACACCACTCAAACTGAGAATCTGTGTTATAGGCACAAGCTTTTTGCACATCAAAATGTGTGTTCAATCCATAACGTTAAACACTAAATAATAAATGGTAAACAATAATAAATTAGAGTTAGCAACTGTAGACTATGTAATTACTTCTAAATGACTTCCTTATCTTAGAAAATTACAATTTAGTTGGCAATATTCAACTTCAGTAAGACGGCATATCCAATTTCATGGTACCAGACATCAGTGGGGAAATAGGAATGGACTGTTTGTTACAAACCCAATCTGCTGGATAAACAGCTACTTCCATAACTAATTGGCATTTCCACTTATTACCCTAGCTGAAAACAATTTGCAAACTGCTATGCCCAGAAAAAAAACGTGCAATACAAAGTAAAAACAAAAGGTAATTCTTTGATTTACTTTACGGTTGTGAATTAAGATTTAAAAAAAAAAAGCTTTTTGCAAAACATTATTTTTGTGGATATAATGCATGGCATGGGAAAGAATAACACCTAGTGCTGCATTTAGAAACACTAACAGAAACTTAAATTCAATGACAAAAGTTTTGACTAGAAGTCGACTAGACGAAATGTGTCTGTCACCTAACCGGGAGCTTACAACACCTCTGTTGATAAACACGGCAAGTTTTATCAGCTGGAGAAAAAGAAAGTCTTAAAAGAGATAACAACAGTTAACTTCTTGTCTGTTCCTCTGAACTTTAGACCTGCATGAGGCCTGCTTATCTGACAGAGCTACACTGTGCAGATGAGGAGCTCTCAGTGTAGAGCAGGGATGAGGAGACTGTGTGGGTGTGTAACACACCTTTTAACACACTCTTAAAATAAAGTGTCACGACGAAGAAGGAATAACTGGACGCCCAAGAAACACTTTAAAGTACAGTACAAAACTCGCCATTTATCCTCATGCAAGTGCACTGACCACTGCAATAGCTGCCTGGGGAGTGGGCCTCAAGAGAATAATGCTCCTGCACATATTTTTTTTCTTACTAGTTTTGTCAACTTTAAATCAGTAAATCTGTCCCTTTTATGCTGAAAGCAGGAATGACCCTAAAAACACTTAGTGGCCTGCATTACACATCATGGTGGCTGTGCCTCAGTCTGTATACATGGTGCCGACAGACACAGGGATTGTGTGAGTTGTAGATTCGCATTATCTGGCTCTTAAGTATATGGTGGAATGGGGTATTTCACAAGCCTTCATGTTGCAACCTTTCAGACAGACTAAAGTTGGTTTAAATGTGCCAATAAATATGTGTAAAGTTTTCAAAAAATTAGAAGGGACTAAGAAATTGTCCATTTCCAAGTATCAACCTTTTTAGAGACATCTGACCTACTTTGAACAGAGATAAAAACTCAGAAAGTATATATTTCTTGAGCATATTCCAGACATACCACCACACTGCCCCCTCCTTCCCTGCCCACAGGCTTTTTTTGTTTTGTATACACTGAAGTAACTCAACCTGGACTTTTCCTGGCTCATAAAAATGTCCCATTGGGTAAATACATGGAATATAGCCATCCTACATACTGTCTATATGGGTTTGTATTATTCAGCCTGGAGGTGTATTCCATAAAGAGGATTAATAACAAAGATGTATTTTGTCTGTAAGCAAACTGTGGTAGCATGCATTGGTAACACATTGCTCATGAAGATCTTTTCCATATGTGAGGAGAAATTGAACAGGGGGATTAAAGAGAGACCTTATAAGATTGGATTTTAATAAAGGAACACCTGAATCTCAAGCTTTCCCGGGCCAAAAACGATCTTCCAGGGTTTGCACATCGTAAAGTGAAGAACAACCAGCTGAGCAAGCTTGCTCACACAGACAGGGCCTCACAGCACCAGGAGCATGGTGGGTGTGCACCCCAGTCACAGGGTTAACTATGTGCATGGCTTTATTAGCTGTAGCTCCGGTGACTAATGCAGTACAGCAGCAGGTTGTGCTCTAACATACAGAAAGCTATTAGTGGGAGAGCACCTCAGAGATTTCAGTCATGCTGATACGTGATAAGTGTCAATGGACTGAATCTCTAAAAACAGATCCTTATCCTCGTAACCTTTCCTACACACCTTCACCAGAGGCCCAAAGTAATATCCCTACACACCACAAGGAGAACTGGAGGAGGAAATTAGGGCCCATAATGTTTTAAAAAACATGATAAATTTGAGGGTCTCATCTAAATTTCGACTGGACTGTCAGACACATTTCTGTAAGGGATTATAAGCTGCCAGAATCAGGCCCCAACAGAGATGCCTGGAAGACAAAATATCCCAGCGTAAGTTGGGTGGTCTGTGTGGAAGACTCACTAGCAGGCCTGCCCCCTTATGGACACGTGATTAGCTTCAGCCTCCACTGCTGTCAGCTCTTTTTCTTTTGTATTTGTTTTTGCAAAACAGCAAGAATTGTTGTTTTCTTTAAATCAAAAGCAGCCCAATCCTTGACAACAGAAAAATAATAACGTCTACTGAAAGACAAAGCCTTGCTTTTGAAAGGGTCACTAGTGAGGGGGCGGTGTTGAGTTACATTACCCCCTTTAACGTTTGAAATATCTTAAAACAAATGTACAGATGACATCACTTAACTGATTTATGGAACTTAACTTGCATCACTAAACTTTTAAGCACAAGGGATCACTGGAATCCCAAAACATAAGTCTAAACTTATAAAACCAGGACAAAACTAGCATTGCTAGTATGTATACTGTAATGCTCTTTAGTCATTTTTAACATTGTAGCAATTTTTAATAGAATAATTATGCAGTAGGTACTAACGAAACAAGGAGCTCCTTGCCTAAACGGTTCTGCCAATATTGTGTATCTGCTGCAGAAACACAGGTTAAAGAAAAACCAGACACCTTGTGAAGGTTTTCAATCAGCACCTCCGTCTCAAAATAAAAGCTTTTATTGTTAATGCTTTGGTGAGTTTAAAAGTGTACTGCACCTCGTCAGCAAAATGACGCATTACAAAACATTCAAAATGATTAATTACAAACCTAAAAAATAACTACTATTCACTTTTCAAAACGGTTAGCAAGTACGTTTTTTGGTTGAAATTTAACTGGCTTTAGTTACTTTTTCACAAGTAGGCGTGGAATCTGTTAAAGCAATGAATGACAAAGCTTTCACTGTCAGGATTATTCAGAGTGACTCACACTTACACAAGACGACAGCAGTGCGATGCACAGGCCATGTGTTTTAGAGTGTGTGCTATTACCAACA